>JBAKBP010031405.1:0-24477 GCA_037953745.1 Lithodes maja | reverse complement strand
CTGCTGCATGTCTGCCTGCTGAGATCGAAACCTCTCCGGGTGGTCGGGGACCGGGGGAGTGCTGGAGGGACCTTGGTGACCCTGGTCACTGGGTCTTCTGGATGACCTACCGGTATATGTGTGTAAATTTGTATTTAGTTTTTGTGTGTTCATAGTTTTCTGTTGTGTTGTCCCTATTCGGGCTCTGTCTTGAGTCCCCCCCCCCCCCCTCCCTAAAAAAGGAAAAGTGGGAATTGGGCCAGTGTACAGTATATAGATACTGTACTGTAGATAGATGTTGCTACTAAAAACTGCACACAATTTTGCAAGCTTGGATATGGGTTGTGGCAATTGTATTAGTCTTTACAAAATTTTTGTTAATTATAATTTTGTTTCTTCTATCTATCTATCTATCTATTGCCTGACGCCGTGATCCCCGAAGGGGTGGCCACGAACGAACTGCCCCCATGCACTTTTTTTTTTTACTTTGGTTAAAAAGTGAGTAGGTGTTCCTTAACCCGAGAGCGGCATGTAGTTCAAACCTTCCCGCCAAGCAAGGATATTTTGGTTCATTCCAGCCTAAAATCATCATTTTACGATTAATATCGTTATTACTTATTCATATGCGTCTATTTTACGTTTAATATGAAGATATTAACATGTAACAACAATAAAACAAGTGAGAATAGTATTTGGGGGGGGTGAAAAAGACGAATTATTGCCGACCCTCCAGTCATGAAGTGAGAGGCGAACGAGATGTATACCCTCTCTCTGAAGCCTGAAGACAGACTGAGCCTCAGTCTTGCTTTCTTTCTATCCCCATGCACTCGATATGCGCAGTACAACACCTAGGAACCGGGTTGGAGATATTGGCGCGATAAATAAACCGATAAACAAGGGAATAAGAGGAAAAATAGGTGATAATTGAAGGGGGGGGGGGAAGGAGGGGTTTTGAGACATGTGGAGGAGTGATAGGAGGTATGGAGGGGAATTATCTCACTTAATCACATATTCCTTTGTTTTAAGTGCTACTGGGATCTTTTAAACAAAAAATTAGGCCATGGATCTTAAGGGGACCAGCCTGTTTTTAAGCTTAAAATGCTCGAAATCCTGAAAATACCATTAGGTGTTTCAACATCCCTTCATAAGCCAGTGAAATGTTATTAGTGAAAATCCATTGGAAATTTGTTTTGTCTATGTTTTCCAAACTTTTCCTATATTTCTAAAAACGTTATATAGCGAACTTTGATATTGGCAGACTCAGTAACTAGGCTACTGGTCGTATGAGGATCGTACATATATACATGGAAAGAGCGTAAAATACTCTACAACCTTCCAAAAGCTTTATCTTCTACTCTGCCGTGTTCCTGCGTAAAATATTGTAAACCAAAACAAAAGTTAAAATTTTTCACCCAATTACCTTAGACTTTCACACGTTTTTCTCAAAAAATAATTTGGCAACTATCAGATCTTATAAGGCAGTTATTATTGGGCCTCTAGGAATGTTTTATATACCATTGGAAAGCGCTTGAAATGCTCTATAAAGCTCTTGGCTCCTTTTTTTGCATTAGAGACACAGCCCTTTGGCATAGGTAGCTAACCACCAAGTACAAAATCAATACCTAATTTCCGAGTCACCTAATTCCGCAATTAGATTAAAAATAAAAATGAAATAACTAAGAGAGTTGTAAAACCATCTTTCCTGAGTTGTCTGATCCCTCTGGAAATATTATACGGTGCTTGGGTTTCGAGCATATCGACGTCAGAATGTTTGTTTAATTTTCAAGCTAATTTCCACCCTAATTCAGAAACTAATTGACCTAGAATAAAAACCAAAAAAATCCTTGTTACATCATCCTCTATACATGTGCGCAATTTCATTGAAATCGGACGAAGTTCAGTGTCACCCCCTATTAAAATCCGGCCTGTCCCCTTAAGAGGTTCGTCGCCTTTCACCACCAAAACCTCTTAAGAGTCTCCTCGCCGTTCTCGGATTAAATATCAGTAAATGATAAAATAACTTCATGATACTGGAAATTCATACTGCTATTACTGTTTACCGGTACATCTTCACTGGCCGATTACTTAGTATTTTGTTGTTTGCAAGTTAGAATTTCTTCCATTTCATCATGAATGCTACAGTATATCGTCTAAATTGTCTGGATCATTATTGGTTAAAAAGGCAGTGTCTTAGTGGTTGAAAAGGCAGTGTCTAAGTTTGCAGATTTTTTTATTTATTTTTTGCTGCTTGACCCCCTGCAGTGTCCCTGTGAAGTATCCTAGCCCTGAGACTCCTCCATCTACCAATTGTCATCCTTCCATCCATTGACATTCTTTTAAGGGGAATCAATTAGGTCGTTTTACTTGATCCCATTCTCCCTCATGCTTAGCCCCATTAGTTTTCAGATTTTAATATGTTTGCCCCATTAGTTTGTTGTTGTTGTTGTTGTTGTTCCCCAGGCTGTCTGGCCGAACAGCCCCAAGGTCTCGAGCAAGGCCAAGGCCATAAACGAGCGCCCCCACAAAATCCTCCCTGCTTACCACTAACAAAGCCCGGGTGACCGAAGCCACTCCAAGGCAGGGAGCTGAGGAAGGTGCGGAAATGCCCTGGAAACCAAAGCCCCACCCAAGGCCCTGTGCCCCTCAGCAATTATGAAGGGAAAGTTGAGGGGTAAGGGAAAAATGTGACGCTTTGGCTCCCAATCTGCCAACTTCTAGGTTGGCAGTAGGGAGGTCAATCCACGGAAAAGACGCCGCCACTTGAGATCTAGAAGATATATAAGTAAAAGGAACAGTCAGAGTAAGCTATGGGTATGGCAGAGATCGCTCAGTTCTCACTCGGATAGACCAGCCCATCACCACATGACTAGAACCCAATCCTCTCAGCATCAGCTAGGAAAGGCCCTAGAAAGCTGCCTTTGGCGGGGGGATAGCTCCCCTATTTAAACTCCTTTCGGGGTTGGGCACCCGTCCCCCATTAGTTTGTTAGTTAGTTATGTAGAGCAGATTAACCAGACTACTGAGCTCCATACGGAACTCTCATAAGTCTGGCTTGAAGGATTAGATCAGATTACTGAAAGGAGCTTAAGGTGACGCAAAAAACAGACGATGGGGTGGAAGGAAAAGGACGGAGAATCGGATAAAACGTCAGCGAATGATTTAGTACTTAGTTTGTTGATTTTAAGACCTTTTGCCCCATTTCTTTGTCAATATTATGACCTTTCGTGCTATTTAGGTGTCTATTTTTTTACTGGCGAATGATAGTGAGCCTGTAATTGTGGAATAATAGGCCTTCGGCCGGAAAAAATTTCTACCAAAAAATTTACAAACTAATCTAGAAGAGGGATGTAATGAATGTTTTGTAAGTTTGATGGAGATCTAGGGAGGAAACTAAAAAAAATAGTAAATATATGAAATAATCAAGTACAGTATAAAATAAACTCTTCCCCCTTAACACATTTCACCTAATTATCTTCATCCATTCTCGCCACATGGCAAAACCACCAAAGCCTGCTAGTATGCCTCACTTTACTGATATTGTACACTAGATACCAAGTCTCTATCTCAACTCTACTTTCTCTGGTCCCTCTCTCAATGTGGTTTTACACTCCACCTCACCATACCCTTTTCAGTATTTTCAAGTCTCACTTCCATATAGCAGCATACAGATACACCTGGACTACAGTAGCCTTTACACCACCCTCAGCACTGATCATGTCACTCCAGCTAGTAGAATTCACCAACACACTTCTGAGACACATCCTATGTCAACTATTTCCAGCTTAGGCTCAGCTTGATGGTTCCCATGGCATGTATTACAGGTAATATCAGTCACATCATTTATTCTGCCTCTCGCACCATTACAACTCTTATATGCCCAAGCTCTACACACAGCATAAGTCATGTAATATTATATATATTTCTTCATTTTATAGGTACTATGTACGAGACAAGCATGGCAAGCTAAAGAATGCACCATATGTGGACATCTCATACAAGTGGGCAGGCGGCGGTTTTGTCTCGACTGTCGGTGACCTTTGCAAGTTTGGAAATATTATGCTGTATGCTAGCCAGGACACAGGTAAGTGATGGCCCAAGATGATATGAAAAGGTATATATAGGTGCTAGTCGATTCCGAATCAATAAGGGAGTTTGAAAGTAATCTTGATAAAGCATGGGGAAGACAAGATTTGAAGTTTGATTATAAAGCAAAAATACAGAATAGTAAAAATGTTGCGTCTGCTACTGCCGCCGCCAACACCGTGAACGACCACAGCAGTGCAAGTACTGGTACTGAGCTGGATACACAGGCCTAGTTTGCCTTTTTCCAGAGGATCTACTATAAGACTGTAAGAAATAAGTGGAATGGAAAAAATATATAAAGAGACAATCATACTGAAATAGAAGAAACAAGACAACAAAATTAAGAATAAAATAGAATAATTAAAGAGTGCTGATATGAGCCGAGAATCTACAGTATCATAAATTGTAAAAACAAAAGCTTGTTGGGGCTTTAGACATGTGATAGAAGTTCCTGGAACTCCTGTTTTTTCTGCCTGGCTTTTTTTGCTGATATTTGTGTGCCTCTCAACCACAGAGCATTCCAGCTAGCATTTTCAGAATAAACAAGGATTAAAAAGGGTAGATGAAAGTCAGATTAGCAGAGAAGAAGTAAAGGAACCAATTAACAAACTTAAAATCGCTGCCAGTGGTGCCACTATCGCTAGAATTAGATACGGCTGGGGACAGTTCAGAGACCTGCTTAGCATGAGAAGACTCCCACTCTCCTTGAAGGGAAAGGTGTACGCTTCATGTGTTAGAAGCCCAATGACATAGGCTTCAGAAATGTGGCCTGTCAAAGTGCATTATATCAACAGAATGGAACATTACTAGATAAGAATGTTAAGATGAATTTGTTGGGCCAGACTGCAAGATAGTATATCTAGTGAAGAGTTGAGGAGACGGTTAGGTATCAAGGGGATCAGTAATGAGATGCATACTAGCAGGTTTGGAAATGTGGAGAAGATCGATGAACTAAGTTGGGTGAAAAGATGCAAGTCCATGAATGTGAAGGGAGCTGCACCAAGAGGCAGACCAAGAAAGATGTGAGATCATATCTTACGGTCTAATCTTGATTATAAATACCTGACAAGTTAGGCAGCTCTGAACAAGGCTACTTGGAGCGTTGCCATTAGGACGTGAGACTTGAACTCCACATCATGTAAAGCACGCTGTCTTTAAATTTATGTACAGTATGTATATATGTATGGAAAGCTGCTAAGTAGATAATATCCCAAGTGAATTGCTAAGATAGGGGGAAGATTAATTTATAGGCATAATACATAGGTTATGTACATTTTCCTGGAAAACTGGGAATGCGCTATGGGACTAAAGGAAGGCAGTGATTGTGCCTCTATACAAAGGGAAGGGTAGTTAGAGGAATAGAAAAGTTATAGAATTAGCCTACCGGTACTTAATTAATATACTGTACCTGGAAAGGTATGATACTATGTTCAGTCTTCACCTGGTCAGCACAGAGAGTAGTTGTCTGCTCATTAGCTCTGTCAAGAATCAGATATCCAATAATACCAGTTTGAATTAGTGAATCACTTCAATATGAATGAAGAGTTGAAACATGCTTTCAAGGTTCAGTAAAAGGGCTTACCGTGATATGGTTGATACGATCCACTCATCCATGAAGATGAAGCAACATGGATATATCACTTCAGTATACACAAAGAGAAGTTGATGATCTGAAAATGAAAAATGAAGCACATGTGAAAGAAATCGAGTCTCAAGTAAGAAATTACAACGCTAAAAATTGCTAAAGATTGCGACAGGTAGATAGAAGGGGAAATTGAGTCTTGGAGGCATTTAAAGTAACAAGATTTCCTCTGCCTCAATCAGAAATAATTGATAGATTAGAAGATAGGCGTGCTATGGCCTCATCACGTGAGTTTTGGAGTGATTGCATACTGGGTTCTTGTGATAAACTAGTTAAATAGTGTAAGATAGAGTCATCAGCATACGAGTAGATTGGACTAGAGGTACAGTTGAGGAGATCATTAATGAATATTAGAAAGAGAACTGGAAACAGGACAGAACCCTGAGGAAGACTGGAGTTGATAGGTTAAGGAAGTGAACGATGGCTGTCCACAGCCGCAGCTATGGAACGGTCAGATAGGAAATTAGAGAGAAAGGCACATTTAGAGGGATAGAAACCGAAGGAGGGTAGTTTGGAAATTAGAGATTTGTGCCAGACTCTATCGAAGGCTTTCGATATGTCTAGCGTAATAGAAAAAGTCTCACCGAAGTCCCAAAGGGAGGATGAACAAGAGATAGTAAGATAACTAAGGAGATCACCAGTAGAGCGGCCCATACTGGCCATCTGAAAGTAGATTATGGGAAGATAGATGCTTAATTATGAATTAAGAATACTGTAGTTTCAAAAACTTTAAATATGCAAGAAATAGAGCAATTGGACAATAGTTAGAGGGTTGAGAACGATCAACCTTCTTTGGGACAGGTTGAATGAAAATAAACTTCCAGCAAGAAGGAATGACGTTAGAGGAAAGACAGGCGCAAGAGTTGCCTAGACAGGGAGTCTGCACGGAAGAACAATATTTTAGTACAACAGGAGGAACATCATTTGGCCCGTATGTCTTCTTAGTATTAAACACAGAGAGGGCATAAAGCACATCCTTAGTAGAGATGATGACATTAGACATAAGTAAGTGAGAGGCGTGTGGAGAGGGAAGAGTAGCGCCGGAATCATCCAAGCGGGAGATTTTAGCAACAGTTTGAGCGACGAGCTCAACTTTGTCAGAACAGGAGGTGACAGTGGAACCGTCAAAATAAAAAGAGGAGGGAAAGACGAGGAAGTTAAATTATTGGAGAGGTTTTTGGCTAGACGCCAAAACGCTTGGGAAGAGCTAGAGTTGGAAAGTTCAGAGCATTTGTAATTGATGAAAGAGTTTTTGGCGAGTTGAAGAACAGACTTGGCTTGATTCCTGGCAGAAACATATAAAGTATGAGATTCTTGAGTTTGAAGGCGACGATACCGTTTGAATGCTTCCTCCTTATTGTGGAGGGCAGTACAAAGGAGTACAAAGGAGTACAAAGGAAATCAAGCAACAACAGATCCAGTGACCCTTCTAGGTTGCTTGTCCTCCAAAACACTGAGGATCAAGTGTCCAAACAGTGGTTTAGAGTGGGTAAGGGAACATTGGAAAGGGAATTACTGCCCTGGAACTAATGTCCGTGGCAGGATTAGGAAGTTAGTAGGGGACAGATGGGTTAGTAACTGAGGGGGGATAAAATAAAGTTATTCATTTACAAACGCAGTCAGTCGCGGGTTTGATGCGAGATATTTGTCTAGGCGGAGTTTAAATGAATCAACGGTGATGCAGTCTATAACGTTTCGGGGAAGCCCATTCCACAAGTTGACAACTCGATTGAAGAAGAAATTCTTAGATTCGTGCGAGTTAAAAGATTTACCAATAATTTTGCAACCGTTTCCCCGCGTGTAATTAGATTGGTCGATAGTGAAGTACTTACTACAGTTCATATTGTCGATGCCTTTGATGATTTTGAACACTTGAATTAAATCGCCTCTTAATCTGCGCTGGGTTAAAGGAAATAGATTTAATTCTCTAAGACGCTCTTCGTATGGTTTGTTCTTTAGGCTAGGTATCATTTTGGTAACTCTACGTTGAACTCGTTCTAGCTTGTTTATATCTTTTTGGTAATAAGGGCACCAGGATTGAACGCAGTATTCCAGAAGAGGGCGGACTAAGGAATTGTAAAGGGTTAGGATAACTTCTTTGGATTTATGCTCAAATGACCTGCCTATAAAGCCAATTATTTTGTTTGCCTTCTTAACAACTTCTGAACATTGTTGACTCGGTTTTAGGTTACTCGATATTGTTACTCCCAGATCGGTTTCTCTGTTTACATTCTTAAGCTGAGTGCCATTCATCGAATAGTTTGCTTTCTCATTTAGGTATCCGATATGTAGTATACTTTACATTTATCCGCATTGAAACTCATTTGCCAAATTTGGGCCCAACATGACAATTTATCTAGATTGTGTTGCATATCGTCAACTTGTTCTTTTGAGAGTACGCTATTTGCAATTTTTGTATCGTCAGCAAATTTTGAGATTGTACAGGTGAGACCCTCATCTATGTCGTTGATGTAAATTAGAAAGAGAATTGGTCCTAGTACCGATCCCTGGGGTACCCCGCTACTTACATTGGTCCATTTTGATGCCTTACCGTTTATGACTACTCTTTGCTTTCTGTCGCTGAGCCAATTTTCTATCCATTTCAACACACCGTCTTGTATTCCATGCGCTTTTAGTTTTAGCAGTAAACGTTTGTGGGGAACTTTGTCAAAGGCCTTTTGAAAATCAAGGTATATAATATCTACAGCTTTACTCTCATCGTAGAGGTTGAGGATATCGTGGAAGAAGTCTAAGAGGTTTGTTAAACAGGAACGTTTTTTACGAAAGCCGTGTTGAGTATCTTTAAGCATGTTATTTTCCTCTAAGTGATTTACGAGTCTGTCTCTTATGACCGTTTCTAGCATTTTACATACAACTGAGGTTAAGCTAATTGGACGATAGTTACTGGATAGGGATTTGCTGCCTTTTTTGAATATCGGTGTTACGTTGGCTAGCTTCCACTGATCGGGCATAGTTCCAGACTGCAAGGATTTATTGAATAGTAATGTCAGTGGTTTAGAGAGCTCATCCTTAGCTTCCTTTAGAACTCTAGGCGAGATTGTATCAGGTCCAGGCGTTTTATTTACCTTGAGTTTATCTAAACAATTCAATACTTCTCTCTCTGTAACGGTGATATTGCTTAAAACATCTGAATTATCAATCTGAATCGGCGATGGTGTAGGGATATCACTGAGGTCTTCTGTTGTAAAAACTGATGCAAAGAAGGTATTGAGGGCATTACTCATTTGTTCTTCGTCTTTGGTGTATTCTCCATTTTCATCGACTAACGGTCCAACAGTTGAAGTAACTACTTTTTTCTTTCTGATATAACTATAGAATTCTTTCGGGTTTGTTTTACTTTGATTCGCAATATGTAACTCTAAGGTCTTTTTACTTTGCTTAATTAACTTTTTGGCTTTGCGTCGTAGCTCTACAAATTTCAGCCGTTCTTCGTCATTTTGTGAGGATTTTAATCTATCATTAGCAAATTTTTTAGCAAGCAGGCAGTTTGAAATATCTTTATTCCACCATTTGGGCTTATTATTATGGCCTGGACGCCGAGTTTTCGATGGTATGCAGTCTTGCACTGCTTTTAGGTAAGTGGCTTCAAATAACTTCCAAGATGTATTTATGTCGTTATTGTGAATTAAAAAGCTCCAGTCAGTTTCTTTAAACATAGCTCTAAGTTTAGGAAAGTTTGCTTTCTTGAAATTAGGGACTTTTTCGATGCTACTATTTGGTTCGTTACTAGTAAAGTTTAAAGTGAAAGTTATCGTATGATGGTCGCTGTTACTGAATTCATCACCAACATTCAAATTCTCTATTAATTCTTCTTTTGTTGCAAGTACAATGTCAAGAACGTTATTACCACGGGTCGGCGTTCCAACAAATTGATAAAGCGAACTCTCTTGCAAGTTCGTATACAAGTCATGTCCGGAGTGTGAAGTAAGAGTATCGCCCCACTTGGTCACAGGTAAATTAAAGTCACCAAAAATTACGGTATCTTGTGAGTTACTTACATCTGCAATTTGTTCGTAAATTTCTCGGTCAGTTTGCACTGATTGAGCTGGAGGTCTGTATATTAATGCAAGTATTATTTTTGTACCTTTATTATTCTTTATTAGCACAAAAGATGCGTCGACGTTCACAATTTGAGGTTTTGACAAGAGGGTAGGGTTAAGACTTTCTTTGATATAAAGTAAAACGCCACCTCCATTTCGATTTATTCGGCTTTTCTCAAACATTACATAACCGGGAAGTGAATACTCTGCTAAAAAGTCTCTATCTTCTGTATTGAGCCAAGATTCTGTTATGCCAATCACATCATAATTTTCTGTAAACACTAGCTCCTCTAAATCTGAAAATTTATTGCGTATGCTACGAGCGTTTGCATAGAAAACCTTTAAATTTGTTATTTTAGAACTCACGGAACGCGCTTTAATAATATTTTTGGTTCTTGTCGGATCTACATTTATGTTCATGGCTGTCCTCGGTCCTCGCTGTGTCCGGTCCTTATCGCTGGTGGTCCTCGGTTGCCTCTGTGTTTTTCTTGGCGTTGGATGATTTATGTCACTGTTGCTTCTTCTCGGATGGCGTTTTTTGATCCATGGCTGCGGACTGCTTCGTGTAGGAGACGACCCATGCGTGCTGAACCCACAGGGTTTAGGATGAGTGCCATCCTTGCGGAACAGAGTAGGCTGGTTGTAGAAGTTGTCCCAGAGGTTGATGAATTCAACTTCTTCCCTCAGACACAAATGTTTTAGTCGGCTATTTGTGCTGAAGGCCTTGTCGTAGAATTTGTCAGGTGCGTCGATCTTGGGGAGAATGCCTGAGATGATGATATTCCTATCATCAGTAGAACAAGCATGAGTAAACCAAGATTTTTGTGAGTTATTTTGAGAGAAAGAAAATGGGATGTATGCTTCCATGCCTGAAAGGATTACCTCAGTTGTTGTTGTTCCCCAAGCTGCCTGGCCGAACAGCCCCAAGGCCCCGAGCAAGGCCAAGGCCATAACAGAGCGCCCCCACAGAACCCTCCCAGCCGACCACAATAAAGCCTGGAGTGACTGAAGCCACTCCATGGCGGGGAGCTGAGGAGGGAGCGTTAACGCCCGGGAAACCAAAGCCCCACCCAGGGCCCTGTGCCCCTCAGCAATTATGAAGAGAAAGTTGAGGGGCAAAGGAAAAATGTGACGCTTTGGCTTCCAATCTTGGTAGATTGGGAGGTCAATCCACGGAAGAGACGCCGTCACTTGAGATCTAGAAAATATATAAGTAAAAGGAACAGTCAGAGTAAGCTATGGGTATGGCAGAGATTGCTCAGTTCTCACTCTGATAGACCAGCCCATCACCATGGATTACCTCACCTCAGTAATGCGCCCAGCAGTCTCTGAGGGTCCCCGGCAACGGAAGCAAAACTAATTCCATGGAAAATCAAAGAAATACTGCTGAAGAGCCTCCCAGTTGGCAGCGCCAAAATGCCACAAGCGCCACCGGCTGGGCGGGTCAGAAGGCCGTACTGGGGAGACAGGACAGGTAATAGAGATAAGGTTATGATCGTAGGAACCTAATAACCCTTTCACGCATTTATGATGCAGAGGTTGCCAGATTAGCAATAAGAAATAGAGTTCTCTCACTCTTATAATTACCTCTCCAAAATTAATTTTCTGCCCACAGTTAACTCAAAGACAACTGCAGAGGTTGAAGTAACTAAACTAAAGGTTTATAAATACCCCTGATGGTAACAAAGGCTTTAAAGTATCCCCAACAGGCTCAAAATCGCGTCATATGTCGGAGAGGGATAATATGAACCAACCATATTCATGTTAGGTGCATGTGTAAATTAAATCAACCATATCTCTCCTAGGTGTGTGTGTAAATTAAACCAACCATATCTCTGATAAAGGGGATATATAAACAAAAAAAAATCTGGGAACTTTTGATCCACAACTTTATTCTGGCAACATTTTGAAACTATTTTGACCTGGAATTGGCACCTAGATTGAAGGTAGATTATTATGTGACAGAATTTTGATAAAAGTGTAATTGAGACGGTGCCTGTTGAGAGTTGTGGATATATGTTCTGAGATATATTCTTGTGTATATCCACCTTGAGGCACATATATTGAAAGCATCATATCTCTCCTAGGAACGTGTGGCTTACCCGGGTACCTGAAGGCCTCAACGATCCGCGAGTTGTGGAAGACGGTGGAAGGGACGGACAAACACTGGATGATCGACGGTGGCTACGGTCTAGGGTGGGAGGTGTGTGAAGGGGAGGCCAAGAGAGGGTACTGCCGCAAGCCCCACAACTTCGCTGCACACTCTGGGGCGGCCGTCGGAGCAAGCAGCATCCTGTACATCCTCCCCAACCCTAGTAGGCAGGAGCTACAGAGTAACATGAAAATATCGAGGGAGGAAGCGAATGAACGAGCTGAGACACCGAGGAAGGATGAACAAACACAGAGTAATGGCAAAAGTGACAAAAGAATGGAAACTCTGAAGAAAGAAAGCCAAACACTGAATGACGAGAAAAAGAATAAAAGAAAGGAGGCACTGAGAAAGGAAGAGCATGCAATGGATGATGACTGTGAAATTAGGACTGAAGAGGTTAAAGAAAATAATGAAATTGGATTGATAAAAGACGTTGCAACTGGAATTGAAGAAGAGAAAGTTAATGTCATAGAAAGAAGAGAGAAAAATGTACAGGAGAGGAAAAGTGGAAGCAAGAAAAGAGATGCTAATGAAGTTGCAAATAATGAAAACAGGAAGAAAAATGAAGATAAAAGAGGAACCGACAGAAAGGAGAAGCATAATGAAAATGAGGCACAGACAAGAGGGAATACAGGAAAGGAGAAGACAGATGCAGATAGAGGGAATGTAAAGATGGAGAAGACTTTGGAAGATGGTGTACAAGATGAAAGTAAGAGGAATAAAGACAAAGGAAATGGTGCAGAAGAAGAGAATGACAGTTTGCATAAAGACAAAAATAGAGAAACTAACGAGAGCATGGGAGTACACCAGCTGCCGGAAGGGGTGGTGGTGGCAATAATCACCAACATGCAGGGAGTGGGACTGCGCAGGACGGCCACAGAAATCGCCCAGATTTTCCAGGAGGCCCATTTAGGCAGAAGGCGGCTCGGGCAGTATATGGTCGACATATAAGTTGGGTTTGGTGCTACTGGACTAGGTTGTTTGCATTATAACTTTGCTTTTAAATATTTTTTTAAAGTTTATTTTGTATATTTAATTTCAACAGGAGTTGCTTTTCTATGTGCTATGTTCATTGTAGTGATATAATTAATGTTGTCCTTTAATTTCAAGAGGGAGTGATTTACTCTGTTACTACAGTACCAAAAATAATTTTACTTTTTTTTTTATAATTGAAATGTCACTACTGCCTGGCCGAACAGCCCCGAGTCCCTAAGGAAGGCCATGGCCACGGTCAGGCTTTCCCACAGAGCTCTCAAGGAGTGTAGATCGTGTTGTTGGCGTAAGTGATTGTGTGAAATGCAGTCTTCTATGATGTGTTTAATGGTATGGGGTGCTGTGTTACATCCTGGGCAGGTGTCGACGACGGAGTCATCCAGTCTCTTCTGATAGCTCTGAAGAGCTGGATGGTGCCCGCATCTCAGCCTGGCCAGGTGGACTCTGTCCTCGCGAGGAAGGGAGGATTCAGAAGGATGGATTTCGGGAAGTCGTGCCTGCAGCTGTGTGATGTCTATGAGTGATTGGATGGAGTGGCGAGAGATATGAGTATGGATGTGTTTCTGGAAGCTGGTTTGGGGTTGGCAGGGAGGGAGAGAAGACAGTATTTGTGTATGATACCGTGTGCTGGGTGTTGTTTTGATATTTGTTGTTGTCTGTGGGTGTGTTGCAATGTAGTGTAGAGGGTGGTGTTGGTTTGTGGAGGCTGCAGCCAGGAATTGAGTGCCTCTCATGTCCAGATGATCTTTGACTTTGAGGGCTTTGGTTTCTTGATGTAGGTGATCTGTAGGTGTAGTAGATGTGCAGCCTGTGATGATTTTTAGGGCTTTCTTTTGAATAGTCTGTAAGGTCTTGTGATGTGTTTCAGCTAGGTTAGAAGCCCAGGCAGGGCTTGCATATTCCATCACTGATCGTATGTATTGTTTGTAAACTGTGGTGGTGGTTTGTTGTTATTGTTGCTGTTCCCCAGGCTGTCTGGCCGAACAGCCCCAAGGTTCTGAGCAAGACCAAGGCCATAAACGAGCGGCCCCACAAAACCCTCCCTGCTTACCACTAATAAAGCCCGCGTGACCGAAGCCACTCCAAGGCAGGGAGCTGAGGAGGGTGCAGAAACGCCCAGGAAACCAAAGCCCCACCCAAAGTCCTGTGCCCGTCAGCAATTATGAAGGGAAAGTTGAGGGGCAAAGGAAAAATGTGATGCTTTGGCTTCCAGTCTGCCAACCTCTAGGTTGGCAGTAGGGAGGTTAATCCACGGAAAAGACGCCGTCACTTGAGATCTAGAAAATATATAAGTAAAGGGAACAGTCAGAGTAAGCTATTGATATGGCAGAGATCGCTCAGCTCTCACTCTGATAGACCAGCCCATCACCACATGACTAAAACCCAATCCTCTCAGCATCAGCTAAACTGTGGTGGTGGTTTCTTTGTTGTGTTCAAATTTTGTGTGGGCAAGTGACCTGAGGGCATTAAGTCAGTTTATTTTTCATGTTTGTGGTATGCTGTTTGAATGTCATTAGAGTATCATATGTTACTCCTAGGATTTTGGGTGAGTGTGTTTGTGTTAGAGTGGAAGTGTCCTGTACTGCTGTTTGCTGACAATACAATTCTGATGAGTGATAATGAGTGGGAGTTACAGGGTCTGGTAAATATGTTTGGAATCGTGTGTGAGAAGAGGAACCTGAAGGTAAATGCGGGGAAGAGTAAGGATATGGTCTTTGAAAGGGATGCAGTCACTGAGTGTGAGGTGAGGTTGAATGGTCAGGTTTTTGAGAATGTCAGCTCATTTAATTATTTGGGCTGTGTGATGAGTAAATATTGGAGTTTGGAGGATGAAGTGCAGGAGAGGGTGCAACAGGTGAAGAGGGTTGTAGGAATGCTGAAAGCAGGGAATAGGGTGGTCAGCATGGAAGTAAAACAGTCATGATAGTGTGGTAATCCTGACATTGACGTAAGAGAGTGAAGCAGAAATATTAGCCTACATAATTATGGTACCGGTATACTATATATCATATCAATATCAAATACTGTACTGAATATTTTGTACTTTATTAATGTTTGTATGTATATATGTATGTATATACTCAGGCACATACCCCATTGGTAGTGTTGGCCAACATGAGACAGAGCCCGAATAGAAACAACATTTAAAGTTCTTATTCTCAGGGTCTGGGACCACTTTCACATTCCCTCACCCGTTTCTCTGTCTCGTCGTGTAGGAGAATTATACAAGCTGAGGATGATTCCTAGCCTTCTGCCCCCTATCAATATTATTAAATATTATTAAATATGGAAAGTTAAAATTATGCTCTATACTGTACTTTGTTTATTGTTAGTGATAGGCCTATAATGGCAGAAAACAATCCAAAACCAAACAAATCCAATCCAAACAAAGCCCTGAAGATCATTACAGGCTGCACAGCTACTACACCCACAGATCATCTACATCAAGAAACAAAAATCCTCAAAGTCAAAGACCATCTGGACATGAGAGGCACTCAATTCCTGGCAGCAGCCTCCACGAACCAAGACCACCCACTAAACTACATGGCAACACATCCACAGACACCAAGAAATATCAAAACAACACCCAGCACACGGTATCACACACAATTATTGTCCTCTCTCCCTCCCTGCCCACCCCGAACCAACTTCCAGAAGCACATCCATACTCATATCTCTCGCCAATCCATCCACTCACTCACAGACAACACGCAGCTGCATGCACGACCTCCCGAAATCCATCCTTCCGAATCCTCCCTCCCTCGCGAGGACAGAGTCCACCTGGCCAGGCTGAGATGCGGACACCATCCAGCTCTCCTGAGCTATCAGAAGAGACTGGATGACTCCGTTGTCGACGCCTGCCCGGGATGTAACACAGCACCCCATACCATTAAACACATCATAGAAGACTGCATTTCACACAACCACTTACGCCAACAACACAACCTACACTCAATGAGAGCTCTGTGGGAAAGCCCGATCGTGGCCATGGCCTTCCTCAGGGACTCGGGGCTGTTCGGCCAGGCAGCTTAGGGAACAACAACAACAACAACAACAACAATCCAATTTAATTTAAATGTTCCTGTATTCCTTCTCATATCCATTTCAATCTTCAAAAGAATAATAATAATAATAATAATAATAATAATCTGATCTTTTCTTTTTCAAAAGCAATTTGAAACCCTGGCTAGCATGCCTAAGGGATTAAGAAGGTACACTACATGAACAAAAATTCTTGTATTTTCTTTTTTAACATTTGATCTACCATATATTTGTGCAACAATGTGTCCATCTATGTATGGTAGCATATATGTTTATTAAATCATGAATTTGTTTTTGTTTATCATTAAAAGTTAGAGAGTCATTAGGTCACTGTCTCTAGGATGTTTAGAAATATGAGGGCCAACTACTGTAATAATAGTAAAAATAATAATAATAATGTATGTACTAAGAAATGGTTTTGTATAGTGGATAAGTATATGGTAGTGCCCACTTTACGTACTCTATATTTTGGCAGGAAGACTTACTCTTACATTTTGATGGACTCAACATCCTTCTCCATCTACCGTATTGTTCGTTTCCTTGCATCCTGTTCACTCCTTGGTAAGATCTGATTATTATGTCTCATCCTGTACAGCTTGAACAGCTTCTAACGTTCCCTAAGAGCTTGTGACTTCTCCCTAATATTGTCAAATCCTTAGCTTTGGCTGAGGCCAGCAGACCTATAAGAGTTACATTTTTTAACTCTGTGGTCTGGTTAAACTACGATAAAAACAAAAAAGTAGAGTGAATGATAGTAGTATCTGAATGAAAATCCAGTAGTGAGGGGATAAGTGTAACTATTCATTGATGAGTCTTACTGTAAATTTACAAGCCTTCCAAAGATTAACATTCTGCCATATGAGACAGGGCTTCAAACCCGGGCCTGTAGCATAGCTGTCCAACACCAAACAGACTAACCACCAAGGAGCTAAAAGTTATAGTTCTATTTGCCACAAGTTCCATCCACTACCACCCACTCCGACTCATGGTCATGCAGCCTAATGCCATTCACTCATGCACCCACACTCAGACACTGACAGATTTGCTTTGTAATATAAGGAAGAAGAGGGGTCTGCTTTTCCTAATCCTCTATATAGGAAAATATATATCGTGTAAGAGATTCGTTCTTGTAAACCAAAAAGGAATAAGACCAATCATATAATCACATACAGTGGGATTTCTATTGTTTTCTTTGTTTTTCTCTCATAGTTTTGATACTTTAACCCTTCGAACTCGGTTGTCCTCTTATATTCCACATCAAACTTTCACTGCGGAACTCGGCTGTCCACTTATACTCCCATGCTCTACTGTAAATAGAGCTTTCATAGAGCACGCGCATTTTGTTTTGGGGCGCTCGTGTCGCCCCAACGCTCCCACTTGGAGGTAGCATCAGTCCTTATCTCGTCGCCATCATGGAAGGGAAGCAAAAAAACTATATGCCTGTGTCCGATTCGACGCCTACCTCTGTTGCGGCCAAATTGCCACTGACGCGGCAAGTGACTTGGTGCATACCTGCCAGGGCTGCGGCGACACGTCCGAACACGGCCTGAATCTCCCGCCCAAATTCGTCATCTTCACAACATCATAACACAAGAACCAAGCGACATAGCGATGTCAGGTCAACGCCAGAATAAAAAAAAAAAAAAAATAAGTAATCCATTTTCCCATTGAGTTGACCTATCTACATGCTTCTGTTGCTTAACTATGAAGGTGCAAAGATCGAGTAATATCGCCAAAAGGCCCGAGTCAGGGGTTATGGAGTGTAAGAGGACAGCCGAGGCAGAGGGGTTAATCCCCATTATATACTCTAAAATATTGAAATGGGAATAGCAAGATAAATATGTGTGCTTTAACTGAAAAATAGAGTAACTTTTGTGGAGCTGAGGAGGCATCTAGATAATAATAATAATAATAATAATAATAAATAATAATAATAATAATGCTTTATTCCAGACTCACACAGTACAGAGGGGACCATACTGGGGTCCATATAAATCTTACAGTAACATACATACATACATACTGTACATAAATAAAATACAATAAAAATGAGATATAATACCCACCACTGTGTACAGTACCATGCCTCACATCATTTAGCTACCGGTACAGTGCAGTATAGAAATACCGGTACTGAACTATGAGGTTCAGTACCATACTATATATTTTTATAAGCGTATACAAACAAAACAAAAAATTTACACATGCGCAGGCTTAGTTGGTTTGAGCTTGTGGAGAGGATGGATGGATGACCAAAACTTGGTGAAGAGATGCAAATCTGAGCATAGAGGGAATAACCTGGAGAGGTAGACCAAGAAAGATGTGGGATCAGGTTCTACGAAATGATCTCAAGAGTTAAAAACTTGACAAATGAGGCAGCCCAGAACTGGGCTGCCTGGAATGTTCCCATTAGGACAAGACTGAAACCATACCTTTTATGGATCACTCGGTGTATAAAGTATATATATGTATATACAGTATAATATACTGTATATCTACTATGAATGTTGGATATATAATGTCTTGTCAAACTGAATAGGTATATAATTGGTCACTTTTTCACTAGTCCATAGAGCAACACTACTCCAATTTACCTTTTTAATGTATATACAGTACCATTTTTCTTTGGTTTATGCGCGGCACTTACATTACTACATGAACTCTTCTAATAATAGTCTTGGCTTACTGATGAGTGTGGTAAGTTCAAAATATATTCTGGATTATATAAGGCATGTCACAATGTTACGGGTTAAATGACAAACTACATGAAGTAAAGGATATCAATGGTTTTGTATGAATAGTATTAGTTTTCTGTACTTCAGCCTTTTTTGTATCATATACTGTACTATATTCTCTGATCAATAAAGTTTTGCATATTATTATAATACAGTGTTTTGACATTGACCTCCATGATAACCCAGTTATTACATACTGTACTAACTGTGGTTGGGGTATAGTTATAGCTGGCACACAACATAAAAATGTTTCAAACTCTGTCTAATGGTGGCTCACTGGCATGGAGGGACCTACCTCATGCCCAGCTCTGGCCCCCGGGGGTACAAATTAGCCAAGAGGACCTATAGATGGTACAGGGCATAGTGTTTACAAACTGGCAATTTCCACCTAGCAGCACAGAAACCCAAACCCTGAGGTAGCGCAACGGGATGCTGCCCTATCACTAGGTGCATAATACATGGCCAGCCGTAATGCCATTGAAGCGTACGGATTGCGTCCCTGCGGTTGGTTTTGTTGGGGTGCCCCAAGGCCCCTACTGTAGGTCCCACCCCTAAAAAGAACTTGGTATGGTCACTGGGTGACAACCACCCGGGATAGCCTGGAGCTAGATACCGCAAGAGTGTGTAAAGGACACTTTATTTTTCTCTTCTTCTTTTTTCTTTCTTCTCTGTATGAAGGACACAAAAAGCAGGTTGCCTGTAAGGAGTGTCTCGCCAAAAGAGTGACAGAGCCAATTTCAAGGGACTTTGGGGTCAAAAGGCCTGGCCATACGAAGTTTAAAGCCAGTTTAAGTCATACGATGAAGGAAAGATTGATTGAGGGCGAGAGTTCCAGAGTTCACTAACTTGTTGAGTAGAAGAAAGACTGAGAAAGTTTGCCAATTCTTGGGTTGGAGAGCTGGACAGAATAGGAGTGAGACTGTGTTGAAAGGTGGGTGCCTCACACTCGCCGCAAGGGAGGTGGTATGCACTGAGAGAGCTCTGAAGAAAACTGATTGTTGTAATAGCAATAGAAGAGTGAAAGAGGTGCAACATTGCGGCATGTAGAAAGAGATTGTAGGGAACTAGTAAGAGGAAGTGAGTTGATGAGGCGAAATGTATTTGATTCTACTCATTTGAGAAGTGCGGTATAGGCGGAGCCTCCCCACACATGCGAACAATATTCAATACAGGGGCGGCGCACTGTTCCCCGATACAGAGCAAGAAACTGTGCAGGGGTGAAGAACCCACAGAGACAGTTGAGCACACTTAACTTTTGGGAAGCTGTTTTTAGCAAGAGTAGTAATATGATCTCTCCATGAAAGGTCTGATGAAAAAGATACACCTAGAATATTGAGAGATGATGAAGGATTGATTTGTGTATTGTTGAAAAATAATTGATAGTCTTGTGGAAGATTGTGATCAAGAGATAGAGGGAGAAAATGGGTCTTGGAGGCATTGCAAGTAACAAGATTTTCTCAGGCCCAATCAGAAATAATTGATAGATCAGAAGATAGGTGATCTATGGCCTCGTCACGTTTGTTTTGGAGTAATTGCATGCTGGGTTGATGTGAAAAACTAATTGAATAGTGTAAGATAGAATCATCAGCATATGAGTGGATAGGAATAGAGGTACAGTTCAGATCATTAATGAATATTAGAAAGAAAATTGGAGACAGGACAGAACCCTGAGGAACACCGGAGTTGATAGGTTGAGGAAGTGAGCGATGGCCGTCCACAACTACAGCTATGGAGCGGTCTGAAAGGAAATTAGAGGCAAAGGCACAGATAGAGAGATAGAAACCGAAGGAGGGTAGTTTGGAAATTAGAGATTTGTGCCAATCTCAATCGAAGGCTTTCGCGATAGAAAAAGTCTCACCGAAGTCCCAATAGGAGGATGACCAAGAGTTAGTAAGATAAGCAAGAAGATCACCAGTAGAGAAACTATTGGTGGTCTGAAAGTAGATTGTGGGAAGATAAATGCTTTAGAAATTTTGAGTTAAGAATAGTTTCCAAAACTTTAGAGATGCAAGAAATGAGAGCAATTGGACTACTGCGAATCCTCCTAAGTTCAGACTTGGAATTGTGAATGTAAATACTATGAGAGGAAGAATGGGTGAATTGCAGAAATGCTGGAGAGACATTGGATGTATGTTGTGCCCAGGAAACCCGGTGTAGAGGGGGAAATTGCGAGGTGGATAATTGGAAAGAATAAACGCTACTATACTGTAGTTCATATGGAAGGGAAATTAATGTGGCACAGGAGGGGTGGGGTTCCTGGTGGCAGAGAGCTAGCCGGATTGTGTGATTGAAGTTAAAAGGCTTAACGAAAAACTGATTCTGCAAAGACTGAAAGTAGGAGCGAGAGCTATTAATGTTATATCAGCAAATGCCCCCCAAGTAAGCTTAGGTAGAGTTGTAAAAGATAAGTTTTGGAATTAACTACTAGGGGTGGTTGTCTTTATGCAAAGAAGGGGAGGTAGTTATTGTGGGAGAGGCTTTGAATGGGCATGTTGGGTCATATTATGCCCATGTATATGAAAGTGTGCATGGGGGACAGGAATATGGTCGAAGGAACCTGGAAGGTGAATACATATTGAAGCCCTGTGTTGCCACAGGTATGGTGGTGTGTAACACAATGCTTAAGAAAAGGAAGAGCCACCTATCTGGTGGTTCCAGTAGTCAGATAGACTACTAGCTGATAGGAAATGTAGACACTAAGATCATCCCTCAACACAAGCTCCTACTGTGTGACATTACCTTAGCAGAGTTCCTATGACCAAGAAAGTACATTTGCCATTAAGGAAACTATGGTTTATAAAAAGAGGAATATACAGAGACCGATTCCCCCCAAAAAATTATGAAATTGAAAGAAGTGTGGGTGCTAGGTCAGCTGACTTTGACGGCCAATTGAACTTTATAGACCGCAGCCTCCTTGATGCCACAGACACAGTCTGTGGCAAAACAAGGAGGTTTCCCAGAAATAAGTCCTTCTGGTGGTGGAACAACGATGTTGAAGCTGCAGTCAAAGAGAAGGATAGATGTTTCAAACTTTGGAAGGAAGATGGCAAAAGGGAAGAATATCTGACCGCCAAACGTAATACTAGAAAGGAGGTCTTCAGGGCAGAGAAAACCATACAGGATTGTGTAGCCCAAATAACAATAATGGAATTTTTAACCCACTGAGCACCAGACAATATAATAATTATAAATGTACATAAATGTACATAAATGTGGGGCAGTGCTGTGGCAGGACTTTATTGTACTACAGTACACTCCAACTACTGAAAGGCAACCCCGTCTGAGCCGTTACAATGCATGTAATGGAAAAATTACGTTAAACCATTGTATGTTGTATGTAGGCTACTCCAGGACCAGAGGGGTTGTCAAAAAAAAAAAAAAAAAATCCCAGAAATCACCTGGAATGGGTTAGAAATGAAGGAAAAACCACAAAAAAAAAAATCCCCTAGGTCATTAAGGGGTCCTACGGGGCGCCCGACAGTCTTGAATTAACATGGGGAAATGGGTAGGCAAAAACACGTTATTGCGCTCTCACGCACACGCGGTTAGACTTATGAGGGTTTTCAACCATCGGCATTGTTGCGTGGGATACTTACGCAGTTCTCATACAAATCTGAGCCCTCTAGGTGACATAAGACCGGAGTAATTAACGCGACGCTCCATTTGCGGCTCTGGGGTTTAGCGTTACATAGCCTACATTGCAGACGCATCACGTGCGTCTCTGGTGCTCGAGGGGTTAAATTAGCTAAGAGTGTGAGGGACCGTAGCAAAGATGTTGTGGGTGAACAATGTATAAATAAGAACAGTGGTATGACTGCTTACTTGTGGTGTTGGACGTTGGTCTTCTTATTAAGTCTTTTCCATGTGTTGGGGGACGTGGCAAGGTGATGGTGGCGACCCGAGCCTGCCGAGGTGAGGAGGCTCTTGTGTCCTCATGTCTTGGTGGCGTGGTGACAGAAGTTTTTTCTATAGCCTACTGGTGCTTTCATCTACTCCTTTGTTTTTCTCCCCTATCTCAAGTACATTTATGGAAATACAGTATGTGTTATTTATAATTATAACTAATTTTAGTCGTGCGAGTAGCACACTTAAAGGTGGGGGCGCATGGGTTGAGATAAACATGGAATGATAATCGCCAAGCTGTACATAATTATCTTGCAAAATGCAATGGCACTGAAATAATTATTAACAATGGTATAAAGGATTTTGTGGATCGTCTATACCGGGCCTGTGACGTCACAAGAGTGTAAGTCCACCATCCAGTCTAGGATAAGGATACTGGTGTGATGTCACTATGAAGTCACAGGCCCGGTATAAACGATCCGCAAAATCCTTTATACCATTGTCAATAATGATTTCAGTGACATTGCATTTTACAAGATAAATATATGCAGGTTGGCGATTATTTTTCCATGTTTACCTCAACCCATGCGCCCCCACCTTTAAGATCTCATTTATTACAATAATTGTATCTCACACTATATTATTGAGTTATACCAGAGGTATATAATAAGCCTATAACAAAGGTTGTTTGATACGCATAGGCCTACTCATTAATCTTTCTTTTGCATCAAGTAGCCTACCTGTAACAGAGTACAAATTACAAATCAGGATGTATTCTCTGGTATTGCATAAGTCTGTGATATTCAGTCAGAGAAACTTTGACAGTGATAATCTTTATAGTTATCCACTCTCATCTTTTGTACAGAAAAATACATATTATTACATATGTATTGTACACACTTTTCCATAGCCTTTTGCAACGGCACTGACTACATCTTTTTAATATAACAAAGTTATCAAGTATTTATCTTTTTTACATTCTGGGATAAGGTGAGTTTGGAACACTGTTCTTAACCAGCCTGGGGAAATGACGGGTTATTTTATGACATAGTAATGTCCCACTGCCAATCTTAGGGAGTTCAGCATGATGTCATTGGAGATGAGCCACTGTTAAATTATAGGTTTGATCTCCGAAGGGATGTAGAGAAAACCTAATACAGTATTCATAAAGTGGCTCCGAACCAATGACGCGAGTACCCTCCTTCCACTCCTTCCCATTCCTATCTTTACTATATGCGAGATATCTGAAGGATGAGAAACACGCTTCGAAGATGGACCTTTGGGTCGGCCGACGGATGAAGAATGGGAAGCGCATTATAACTTGATATATTTTCTTCTTAATATTGTTTTTCAAGTGGCTTTCTATTCATGATTTTTTTTTTTTTTGCCAGACGCCGTAATTCCCGAGAAGGGGTGGCCATGAAGATTAGGCGTTTGTCACGAATTGCTAGGTCAAGTTGCCCGGGCTTGACATCTACCAATAACATTTTGACAGTGAGGATTTGATCCGCCGACTCTTTGATCAGCATCCGACGCTCTACTGACTATGCCACGGCTCGCGACATACCCTAGGTAAATTAATCGTGCACCCCAGGATGTTATTAGGTTGATTATTGTCAAGCGAGGAACGCTCCTTATGAAGGGCTCCCTAAGCAGACAAGGGGCCAAATTAGAATATTGGTATGAAGTCATTGGTTCGGAGCCACTTGATGAATATTAGGTTTTCTCTGCATGCCTTCGAGGATCAAACCTATAGTCTTATTAGCGTGATTCATAAAAGTGGTGAGTCGGGCCACGATGTCAATCGTCGCCTCGAGCTGCGGATCTTCAAAACACTGTTGCTTCCTGTCTTATTATATGGCTGTGAGGTATGGACACTTAACAGTTAGTTGAAGAGACGCATCAAATCCTTTGGTGCTAAATGTTTTCACAGGATCATGGGCTATC
>JBAKBP010031404.1:0-24477 GCA_037953745.1 Lithodes maja | reverse complement strand
CGGCCCCGTAGCGAGCATAACGGCAATCATGACGTCACATTCGCTCTCTCAATCTGGGATTGACAAAGAACTTCCCACGCGCTGAAAGGGAGGAAGGGAGGAGGGAATTAGGCCTACCCCTCGTGGCGCGCTCACTGGTCGGTGTTACATAACTCTCTCTCTCTTCGCATCATTATATATATATAAATCCCACACACAATACTTATATCTAATGATATAAAATAGAACTCGTTGACTTAGAAGAAAACAAAATACATAATGATAATACTTATAGTACAACGGTTCACATAAACTGAGTTAGGAAACTCTACACAGACTACAGCCAAAGTTCCTGCCCTGACGATCCTAGCGAGAGTGGGGCCTGACTGGGCGTTCTGTACAGCATGCTCATACTCGACATGCGTCACACCTCCCCCAAGATTTTACTTGCTCAACCCTGAGCTAAAATCTGATATACAGAACCCCATCAAACCCCTCACACCCAGCGACCGCATGGCACTAAAACAACGCTGAGTTTATCACTAAAACACATCTTATAAAAAAAAAATCACATTTCATAACTCCTCCCAACAATAGTAAAAGACATAATATCATGCTCCCAGAGCGAGCTTACAGCAGCTCAGCCGTTTGATAGTTCGTGGACTACTCAAACACTTTATAGGCTATGACAAACTTATACAATTATCTTCATCAAAAAGAAAGAGTTTTTTATATGATTTTTATATTTTAATATGTTTTTTCCCGGCTGCACTATAAGGGCAGCCTATTTTCTTCTATACCAAACGCTCAACAATCCTGCTTTACGACCCAATACGCTGGGCTACAACCGCGAGCCAACAAGCACCAAGCGCAAAATACTACTCAAACCAAAGCAGGAGGCTACCCGTGTGTCAATTTACCCAGGATCATATACCCCTGAACGACCACATGCAACCTCGTTGTCACAACCGGCAATATGGCTTATGTCCAGGTTATATACCAATAACCTTAGTGACCACCTGGTCAGCCTCATATTCCGATTGTGAAACGGGTCCAAGATCTTGAGAGGGTAATGATCTGGGTAAACTACACCGACCGGACCATAGGCTGGAACATAGATCTCGAAATGCCCCAGCGCATCATTGTCCTTTTCACTTTCATTCATCAGGCTCTGACACGTTGCTGGTGCATTCTTAAGTCCGTAGGGCATAACATTGCACTGGTAGGTACTCCCGTCCACAACAAAACCACATACCTCTTTAGCGCGCTCGGACAAAGTTACACGCAACGAACACTCACGACATTCCTTATCCCTCAGATCCTTCGTCCACACGTAATCCAGCTCTGCTTGCACCATAGGCTGTCGAGCAGGATTTATACGGCAGGGAATTAAACTGAGCCTTGCACTATCTCCAGCCTGCATGTCGGATTCTACCCCGTACCTCAGGCCTGGAGAAGCAACAAACATGCGAAAGTACTGCCATAGCCTAGTAAATAACTGCCTTGCACTGTCTCCACGAACAACATGCCTTGTGCCCTCCCACAACCCAGCCGAGACCGCAGCTTCTAACCTGTAGTCTCCCTCCTTCTCCACCTTCGTCCCTAGAACAGCCAGGTCATGAGAGGGACAATCAGTACCACCCGTGCAGTCACTCCCACAGTTCATTATAGCTAAGGCTTCCCCGCCGATACCGTACATGCGCACCCCCACATTCCTTGTGACGACATCTGCCTGCGCAGCATCACCGCTTTTAGCGACATGGCCAGATACAGTCGGTCTGTGGTAGGGCTGTTGCATTAGACTAGAGCAGCATTGGGAGGCTATGTGACGACCGGGCACTGCGATACCACAGCCGACCCTACCAATCTGCTCAATGTCCTCCTTTTGACCACCACCCTTGGCAGCCATGGGTCGACCCTGACCTGGCAACCATGCCAAGGCCTCGTCGCCCACCTTAAACCACCGAAACAACGAGGCTAACGGTCTTTTAACAGTCACATGACCTGCCTGCGGAACATCTCGCACCGCCCGAGTTGTGAGACTCAGGGGCTCGGCACGACCAGTGGGGTATGAACCGAGCTGGTGCTGGAGTGCTGCACACTGCTGCTCAGACAGGTGCTCTAGCGCTTCCACAGCCACCAGACTCGTGTCCCCCGCCCACTGCTTCGCCGAGACATGACAATCCCTACTCTCCTCCACCTGTGCCCTACTGCCCCCCTCTCCTTCTCCACCTTGGCCGCGGCAGACCAACGCAGGGACAGTAGGCTGCGCAGGTGGTTGCCTCACAAACTCCTCCACCAGGTTCACATGACATGCTTCCCCGTCCTCGTGTTTAATCTCGACAGCACCATTACCACACTTCTGAACTTCCGGATCCTCCAACTGAGCAACCCTTTTTTCTCTCTGTGTGTAACGTTGCTGCCTCTGAGTCTCTTCCGGCCCTACCTCCTCACTAGCTGTGACAGGTCCTGGGGCCTCTCCAGACTCTAACATAGGTGCTAATACTGAATCAACCAGGAGAGCCGCCGAGTCAAAACTCTTAAAACCAACTCCAGCTTTAGCCTCCTCCTGTTGATCGTTCCTCTGCTGGTCGGAAGACGGAGGACTAGGCTGTGACACTTTAGCTGTCCGAGCCCAGGTGACAGCACACGCCATGGGTTGTGCCTGGCACCGCTCGACACACTCTTGCTCTCCCCCACTCACGTCGGCCGTCCTCTCGGCAACGACTAAGGGTAGAACCTCAGAAGCGGGCATTGCAAAGTCGTTACCGAGAAGAAGGTCGACGCCCTCCACTGGCAGTTTCTCCACAATCCCAACATCCAATTCACGTGCCACACCATCCACCTCCAACTCCAACCGCACCAGCGGGTATGACCGAGTTGCATTAATACCCTGCACCACTACCACCCGAGCCGCATTTATAGGGTAGCCAGTCAAATTGTTCATCAGAGTCTGGGAAGCACCTGTATCACGCAAGACCTCTACTCCATGCTTGCGCCCCGCCCACATCACGCAACCCCGTCCTCTATGGTCGCAAAAAACATCCTGAGCAGGGTTCGAGCCTCTCAGGTGTTTCTGCATTGGCTGTGCCTCAGCCTCTGACGAACTGCCCCGGGCAAACTCAGAAGACTTCGGAGACACACCAATGTTGCAGGCCAAAGACACAGCTGCTGTAGGTGGTTTGCTAGGACAGACTCTTGCAAAGTGCCCCTTTTCATGACAAAGATAACACTCCAACTCCCCTCTGGGCTTCCCTTGGTACTGGGAAGGGCCCGGCCCCTTCTTAAATGGGACGGTGTTAGTCTTGTGGTCAGTCTTGGTATCATAGCTCTTGTACTTGTTTGCATAATGTATATCACTAACTCGGGGGGGTGGGGTGTCACGCCCCTTGTTACCTGCCTCACTACGCTGGGCAGACCCGCACCCACGAATTAATGATAGCCGGAGGTCAGCCATCTCAGCTGCCTCCTGTAGAGTTTTAGGGTTCTTTTCTTTAATAGTTAAAGTCATATCTGCACCAGTACACTTATAAAACTGCTCAAGCAGAAACAGCTCAGTCAACTGTTCGGCCGTCTCAGCTTTCTCAGAACGTGTCCAGTTAGCAAGTGCATCTTTTAAGTCCCGGGCATGTTCAAGAAAGGTCGCCTCCCTAGTCTTCGTAACACCCCGAAACTTCAATCGATATGTTTCTGGTTGCAACTCGTATGCCCGTAGGACAGCTCTCTTCAATTCTGGGTAGTCAATGCAAGACTCTAAAGGCAGTGCATCATAAGCCTTCAGACCCTTACCCGTAAGTCTTGAGGAGACCAGAGCTGCCCACTTCTCTTCAGGCCAATTATGCTCCCTACACTTCTTCTCAAAACGATTAAAAAATTCTGTGACTTCAGTTTCACTAAATGCCGGCACCAACTTGACTAAGTGATACAAGGACTGTTCTCTTACTTGGCCCTCCCGGCCCATCCGAATCCCTGTCGACTCTGCACGAGTCTTATCTAAGTCTATCTGAGCACAATATTTCTCGGAGTCGTATCTAAGCTCAGCCTCGTGCCTCCTGACCTCAATCTCATGCCTCCTAGTCTCATTCTCCTGCCTCCTAGACTCAGCCTCAATCTCCTGCTTCCTAGCCTCATTCTTCGCCTCAATCTCCTTCTCCTGCTTCCTAGCCTCAATCTCCATTTTAGCAAGCTCGAGTTTAAATATCATCTCAGGAGACAGGCCGGAAGAGGGAGCTGCCACTACTGAAGGAGGGGGGGCAAGAACTGGGGAACCACCATACGCACCGCCCGAGGGCACTCCAATCTTCCAATTCTCATCCCTCTGTGGGAGAGTGCTAACCTCCGGCAACTGAGTGGACGGCACTGTGGGAGTCGAGTGAGAGGGGATCTGGGGAGGAACCCCCCCAAACGCCCTCTCCTCCGAAACCCCATGTCGCCCACGCAACACCCAGGAAATCAGCTCCCCCTTGGACATCCCTCCTACATTGGATAGACCCAAAACCTTGGCTATCAGGTGCAAGCCATAAACATTCACCCCAGTCAGCCTCTCCTCCGTCACATGGTACTGCTTACTCACAAAAAGTCTAGCATCCTCCTCACTAGTTACTAACGGCACCTCCTCAAATAGCATCTCTCGCTCCTCGTCAATACTAGGGCCCGACATACTGAAGTTCACCAAAAAATTCTCGAGACAAAAGTGTTAAACTCCCTTATGCAAGCACTAATTACTAAATTAACTGGAGTCTCTTAAATGCTCTCCTAATTGCCTTACAAAAAAAAATATTCTTCAATATGTACGCTAAAGTACCAACAAACAAATGTTGTACAACTCTGCAAAAAATTATACTGTTCACAAAATCCTAAGCAAGGTCGCCATTTGTTACGACCGGGCACTCGGTTACACTAGGGCTCTTACACAGGACTCGAGTATGGCTCGCTGCCACAACGGAAACACACGATCCCAACCCCAGAGTACTGCCAGCCGAACAAAAAACGCCACTACCCTCCAGAGTTCTATCTGCTATAACGGGGTATACAAGAACTCGGTACTAGCGTTTCACACAACAGACTAATAACAAGACGGGAGTTATCTAGTCTGGTCAACAATCAAACAAAGAAGAAAGTACTACAACACTAAAGAATAGTGTTGGCCGAAGCCGAAGTAATCCACCCTTGAACTAAGAACTTAAGAAGTCCTCCACCCTCTACTTCGGATCGGCACTATTACGTTACGTTAAACAATAGTCCTCGAGCATCAAGCAAGGAATCTTCTGTTAAAGTTAGATGCTTCTCGAATACTCGTAAGAAGTAAGTATCGGATTTTGAACAGCAATTTAATGAATAACTCACTGGTAATTAAAGGCTTTAAATTGACATAAGAAGAATTATAAGAATAAACAATAGGATATGGCAAACATTAAGAAGAAGTACTCCGACAATGCACTGGCAATAGCCTACTAAGATTGTGCTCGTGGGCCACTAATCTCTGAAGTAGCTAAGCGTGCCACACATGAAATCAATAGTGCTTAAACAATAATATACATAAGGAGAAGCTTCAATACTATACTGTATCTGCTGGTCGAGCAAAGTCTAGCTGGGATATCTAAGGTTAAAGAGACAATGGCTGAGCAAGCGGCTCGTAGCCTAGCGAGGTCCTTAAGACTGTGCGGCCAAATTACGTTAATTGACGGGATGCTCTCTTGAGAGATCCAGATCACTAGTATCTGGTTCTCTCCTGGCGATCCTCTCAAAGTCAAGCAAATGAGATAGCACAGTGTTGGGTGGCACAGGCAAAAGCCCTCACTCGCAACACAGTGCTAAACTCCCACGGTACACAATCAAAAAGACCCCCTAGGCTTCCCACGCCTCCGTTGCAATTGTGCTGGTTCAACCAACCTAGCACTCATAGGAAATCACAACTCGAGGAACCCTATCCCAGTCTAGCATTGCCTAAACCAGCAGAAAACAGGAACATGAATAATCGCACACAGGGAAATGCATATACGAGTGCAACAAACATCAATCAATCCTATTCTAGTTAACCCTTCCAAAAATAGGCTATCTAACAGGCACTTATCTCGTGAGAACTCAAGCGATAATACTTTGGCTGACTAAATCTGCACCAAAGGGGTCATTGAGGTTATAAACAGGGACGAGAAGAGAAGAAGGTAGGCTGTTCAGAGAGTAGAGAAAGTTCACATCAGTCGGGAGAATATGGATAGTTGCAAGGGATATGAGAGGTCGCTTTGCCTGATGAGTTCTGATCTAAAAATGGCGAGACCTCCCTTTTTATACTCGGCCCCGTAGCGAGCATAACGGCAATCATGACGTCACATTCGCTCTCTCAATCTGGGATTGACAAAGAACTTCCCACGCGCTGAAAGGGAGGAAGGGAGGAGGGAATTAGGCCTACCCCTCGTGGCGCGCTCACTGGTCGGTGTTACATAACTCTCTCTCTCTTCGCATCATTATATATATATAAATCCCACACACAATACTTATATCTAATGATATAAAATAGAACTCGTTGACTTAGAAGAAAACAAAATACATAATGATAATACTTATAGTACAACGGTTCACATAAACTGAGTTAGGAAACTCTACACAGACTACAGCCAAAGTTCCTGCCCTGACGATCCTAGCGAGAGTGGGGCCTGACTGGGCGTTCTGTACAGCATGCTCATACTCGACATGCGTCACAGTACCGTGGGAGTTTAGCACTGTGTTGCGAGTGAGGGCTTTTGCCTATGCCACCCAACACTGTGTTATCTCATTTGCTTGACTTTGAGAGGATCGCCAGGAGAGAACCAGATACTAGTGATCTGGATCTCTCAAGAGAGCATCCCGTCAATTACCGTAATTTGGCCGCACAGTCTTAAGGACCTCGCTAGGCTACGAGCCGCTTGCTCAGCCATTGTCTCTTAACCTTAGATATCCCAGCTAGACTTTGCTCGACCAGCAGATACAGCATAGTATTGAAGCTTCTCCTTATGTATATTATTGTTTAAGCACTATTGATTTCATGTGTGGCACGCTTAGCTACTTCAGAGATTAGTGGCCCACGAGCACAATCTTAGTAGGCTATTGCCAGTGCATTGTCGGAGTACTTCTTCTTAATGTTTGCCATATCCTATTGCTTATTCTTATAATTCTTCTTATGTCAATTTAAAGCCTTTAATTACCAGTGAATTATTCATTAAATTGCTGTTCAAAATCCGATACTTACTTCTTATGAGTATTCGAGAAGCATCTAACTTATCAGAAGATTCCTTGCTTGATGCTCGAGGACTATTGTTTAACGTAACGTAATAGTGCCGATCCGAAGTAGAGGGTGGAGGACTTCTTAAGTTCTTAGTTCAAGGGTGGATTACTTCGGCTTCGGCCAACACTATTCTTTAGTGTTGTAGTACTTTCTTCTTTGTTTGATTGTTGACCAGACTAGATAACTCCCGTCTAGTTATTAGTCTGTTGTGTGAAACGCTAGTACCGAGTTCTTGTATACCCCGTTATAGCAGATAGAACTCTGGAGGGTAGTGGCGTTTTTTGTTCGGCTGGCAGTACTCTGGGGTTGGGATCGTGTGTTTCCGTTGTGGCAGCGAGCCATACTCGAGTCCTGTGTAAGAGCCCTAGGGTACCCGAGTGCCCGGTCGTAACACTTAAGAAAGTCGAGTGATCATACAACGTTGTGTCTAAAAAGTCATGTAGATGGATTTTCACAGTGATCTCCATTATATTATCATTAAGTCGAGCGTTCAGTATATATAATTAATAGCATATGTTCAGACGTTATACGTACTGTAATAACAAACATACATTATAGTATATGGAATTAAGATGCATGTAAATACAGTATCTATTAACCCTTTGAAGCTCTGACGCGTTTTAGCAGTTTATTTTGGCTATCATTAGAAGATTTTATGCAGCTTAGAAAGTATATGTGGGTATTAAAAGGGTAAATACTATCTCAATCAACCCTTTGACTTCCATATACCGTTACTAATCTGAATAAAATCCGTCTAATAGTAGCCAGAAACAGAACAGAACGCGTATTGGAGCTTGAAAGGGTTAAGGGGAGATCTCCACTTGAGGGATTTTTTTCTTGACCCCTTTCTCCCTCATGTTTAGCCCCATTGCTTTTGATATTATAAAACGTTTGCCCCATTAGTTTAGCAATTTTAAGAACTTTCACCCCATATTAAGACCTTTCGTGCAATTCAGGTGTCGATTTTATCCTGGCGAGCGATAGCGAGCCTGTAATTTAAGAGGAACCGGCCTTCGGCCGGGACATTTTTCTAACGAAAAATTTACAAATTTATCTTGAAAGGGGCTCAAGGGGGTGTAATTTTAAGCTTGATGGAGGTCTAGGGAACACACTAAATACCTCCCCTTAATAGACTTGAATTATAGCCTGGAACTGTAAAGTGAAATGCTATTAATGAGCTTTTTTTAATCTACAGAGGTTTTACACAGCGAAAGACAAAACATATATTAAAGTATTATTCTTTACGATACCCCCCCCCCCCTTCATTATGCGATTAGATCGTCATATTTGTTTTTCAATCTTTTATTCTTCTCTCTTTATTGACCCTGAGCAATGACCGAGTCCTGTTGGCACCGCAAACTTTCTTTTGTCATTATCAAACGCATATTTCGATGGTAATTTAAAGGATATAATCTATCTATCTATCTATTGCCTGACGCCGGATCCCCGAAGGGGTAGCCACGAACGAACCGCCCCCATGCACCTCTGTCCCCAGTCAGTCGACGCCCCTCCCCCCAACCAGCACCGCCTTCATTCATGTAGTTCCTCACTCCATCCTTCCACCTCATATTCGGTCTACCTCTCCCCCTCTGTCCCTCCACCTCGCTCTCGTACACCCTCTTAGTCATTCTCTCGCTTTCCATACGTTCCATATGGCCGAACCATCTCAAGTTGTTCCTTTTCACACTTTCCAGCACATCTACCTCCACACCACACCTCCTTCTTACTTCCTCATTAGTCTGTCTATCCCTCCATGTAATTCCGCACGCACTCCTTAAGTAATTAATTTCCACTGCTCTCACTCTTGGTCTGAGTCTCTCAACCAACGTCCATGCTTCGCTTCCGTAAGTCAGTGTCGGGATTACCACACTGTCATGCAAGGACTTCTTCACTTCCATACTGACCACCCTATTTCTTGATATTGCTTTTAGCGTTCCTATAACCCTCTTCCCCTGTTGTACCCTCTCCCGCACCTCTTCATCCATAGTCCCATCTTTACTCAACACACTGCCCAGATACTTAAAAGAGTTGACGATCTCCATAGCCTGACCGTTCAGCTTCACCTCACACTCTGTGACTTCACCCCTTTCGAAGACCATAACCTTGCTCTTCCCCGTATTTACCTTCAAATTCCGTTTTTCGCACACTGTTCCAAACTCATTTACCAGACCCTGCAACTCCCATTCATTATCACTCATCAGAACTGTATCATCCGCAAACAGCAGTATTGGTAGCTTCCACTCAATTCCCTCCCTTTTCAGCGATACACCAACATCCACTGCTCTTGATAGTATTTCTTTCATAACTCCATCCATATATACAGTAAACAACCACGGGGACATCACACACCCCTGTTTCAAACCAACATTCAGGTCAAAGAACTCGCTCTGCTCACTCTCCACACGTACTGCCGCCTTTGCACCCTCATACATGCTCTTCACTGCTTTCAGCAACTTGCCCTCTACTCCGTATATTCTAAGTACTTTCCACAAACCTTCTCTATCCACTCTGTCATAGGCCTTCTCCAAGTCCATAAAGGCAACATACACCTTTTGTTTCTTCTCCAGATACTTCTCCACAACACAATTCAGGGTAAAAATCTGATCTACACATCCTCTTCCCTTCCTAAAGCCTCCCTGCTCGTCGCCTATCCATTTCTCCGTTCTCACTCTCACTCTCTCAATCACTACCCTACTGTATACCTTCCCTACTACGCTTAGAAGACATATTCCTCGGTGGTTACCACACACTCCTCTTTCCCCTTTGCCCTTATATAGGGGGACTATTATGCCAGTCTTCCAGTCATCGGGTGCACTCCCCTTCTCCCATGCTAGTTTGCACATTTTCCATACCCATTCTATCACTATCTCACCACCATACCTCAACATTTCCCCACACACTCCATCTGTTCCTGGTGCTTTCCCCAACTTCACTCTTTTCATGGCTTCCCACACTTCTGACCTCCTGATCCCCACCTCCTCCTCCACTACTTCTCTTCTTCTCCCTCCCATACCATATCCAGCTATGTTTGCTGGCTCTTCATTCCTTTCATTTAGCAACTCACTGAAGTACTCCCTCCATCTTTCGACTCTCTCTTGCTTCTCGGCTAGCATTCTCCCATTCTTATCTTTCACACCCTTACTGTTTCCCTTGCTACCTTCCCTAACTTTCTTGACTTCTTTCCAGAACAGTTTCTTACTCTCCCTCCATTTTACACTCAGATTCCTTCCAAATTCCTCATCTACTCTTCTCTTACTTTCCTTCACTACTCTCTTCACCACCCTCTTACTCTCCACGTACCTCGCTCGTTTCTGTCTCTCGGAATCTTCATTCCCTCTACTACCCAACCACTCTCTATATGCTTTCTTCTTTTCTTCCACAGCTATTCTTACCTCTTCTGTCCACCATGCTGTACCTTTCACTCCCCTCCCTCTTCTCCTCACTCCACACACCTCCTCACATGCTGCACATATCTCATCCTTAAACACCTTGCTCATCTCCTCCACTTCCTCCATAACTTCCAGGTCGAACCCACCTAGTCGTCTTTCCACTGCTCTCCTGTACTCCTCCCTGACTTCCTCCTCCTGCAACCTCTCCACCCTCCTCACCATTCCACCCTCCTCTCGCCTCCCTCCCGCTCTCCTCACCCACTTCTTTTGTATCCTAACCTTAGCTACCACTACATAATGATCAGACAGACCCCCTCCAATACCCCTATACACCCTAGCATCCATCACAGATTTCTTCATTCGTTCATCCACACATACATAATCAATCAATGACTTTCGTTCCACCACTGCCTTATCCTTCATCGTCAACATCCGTTTCCACGTGTACCTGTGGATCATTCTGTGTCGGAAGAAGGTGTTGGCTATAATGGATATAATGTAATGCATTATTCGATATGTGTTTGCTACAATACATAGAAGACAAATGAGGTACACCAATTGAAGCTTATAGTTTTAGAATTCCCCAGTATATTGTATTTTACCCTGGCTGTTATTTCCTACAGCAATGATGGTAGTGATGGTGTAATGGTTAGAGTATTTAAAATATGTAAGTGGTAACCCAGGTTTGAATCCCGGTGGATCACATGCTTACTTTCATTCATTGGTGTTGGAGTTAAATTAATAATAATAGATTAGGTTAGCTTAGTAAGGCATCTATAGCCAGGGTTAAGGTATTAGGATTCCTTTGCAGCTGTTCCTGTTTATACAAAAATATAATTTCTCTAAATATGTTCAGGCTAGTAAATACTCTTATTAATTCTTAAATATTTTAGTTTTAGTCAAATGGTACGGCTAAAAGTATATCTAAAATATGCGAATTTCCTACTTAGCACAATACCTAAGATTGTACAAATGAACACGTGTAGCTATATATAAAAATTGAGCTAATGTATGCTAATCATATGAGCAAGTGGACAGTAAGAAAATATCGCTAATACAAATGGCCCTTAAATCAATGACTATGTACACAAGGTGAGAATTACCTATTGTTTATCTTTCAATATATTTTCTTACTAATCAATACTCTTTATGCAATATAATTTGTTTCCTTTCATCTTTTACATAACTGTTAACCCCAGTCGGGATCTGGGAACAAAGTCCTATTAGATTAATTTATTTAGATCAGATAATGACGCGATGCATTGGGTTTGTCTGTGCATATTTCGAGAGTTTCTATAATTACAGATCTACTACAGCTTTTTCTGTTTTGGTCCTGAATTTATTGACCCTCGATTCCTCTCTTTATTGAAGCTTTGTTTTCTTGTAAAGTTATTTATTAACATCTGGAGATTCACAGCATATTTACGTTTGGTTGTACACTTTACTTAATGGTGAATTTTGTTTAAGAAAACGGTTGCAAAAATGTCTATTCCTGTGTACAGCCACGGTTTGATACAGGTTGTACCCTCGGCCTCAGTAGACGAACTTGGGTAAATGCCATACTTCAATTACTGACACCCACAGGTCTTTTCTGAGATGACAAAATCGTGCAAACTCAGCCAAAATGAATGAAAGAAGGCATCATCATATGCAGAAAGGGTAATATACAAAGGGTATATATACTGTACTTTATGAATCACAGTTGTATACACCATCTTGGCATGATACTTGCCAACCTTATTAATCGCTTATCGGTACTACCAATAGATTTAATATAATTGAAAACACATACAATTTGTGCATTATAATCTGTAAATACATATATGACTCTTTTCTCTTTCTCTTATACACATTCGTAAATCATATAATAACAAGTGTCCCACGGCAATGATGTCAAAGCGACGCCAAGTTTCTCTCAGCGTGAGTACCATGATCGATTTGCCTAAAGTTGGGCTGTGACTGCAGCGGCCAGAGTGAAGCCTGAGGGTTCACGTCAGCTGGGAAGAACCTCCGAAGGGCCACACGCCACACTCCAATTCGGCCACAGATAGATAACAACTATAGACAACAACACTATTGTCATTCTAAGGGGTCTAGGTTAGGTGAAAGTAGTTGGTACGTTTCTTAGGTTAAGCTATGTTATCTTAGTATATGGTAGGTTAGCTTAGGCTTGGTTTGGGTTAGGCTAATATGGAAGCACTTCGAAATGGCCACGCTCCTATACGGCCACAGCCAAAACGGCCATATACCAACACAATTATAGTCATAAGCGATCTAATTTATGTGATAGTAGGGTTAGGCTAGGTTAAGTTAGGTTAGCTTAGTTTAGGTAAAAATAGATTAGGTTAGGTATTGGTAAGACTAATTTGGCTTATTTAAGGTAGGTTAGAAGATTGAATATATTAGTTTGTGCCCGTTTTTAATTTGTTCACTAAGAGCCGTGGCCATTTTAGCTTAATACCGTTCTTATTAAAGCTTTTCCCACGTAATCCTGTGCTATTTCTTGGGTGGAAAATTCTAAATTAAATTGAATTGCCTAACAATCAGCTACCTGAAGTAATCTATCTTAGTTATCGATACCAATGTAACATAATTTAAACTATTCCTTGACAATGATAGCTTAAGCTCACGCGCACACACACACAAACACACACATATACACACACACACATACAAACTCACACACGAATGTACAGTATATACACATTTGTTCTTTTTGTGAGACGCTCGTTTTTGTTGTTGGTGAACATTTTACATTGTCTAACGTAGGAAACTTTTTATAGATATGATTTCGATTAACACATTTCAATCTCAGCATTTCCTTGTTCTGGATCAATTTTTAGACACTCAAACAGTATCTTGAATGCACCCAATACTCAATTAGAGATATTTTTAATCGAGTGTGAAATAAATTAAACGCCATGCCTGCAATTGTTGTTAATACCCATCTTGGAAATAACTGATTGTATAAATGTCCCGTTATGTTGGGTTACTACTTGGAGTAAAGTGGAGTTGAAAGAGAAAGCGAGTGGTAAAAGACACTATAAATGAAAGGGAAACTAAATACCAGTCTCTCTCTCTCTCTCTCTCTCTCTCTCTCTCTCTCTCTCTCTCTCTCTATATATATATATATATATATATATATATATATATATATATGATAATCCCGGTGATTCATAGGAGTGTATCATTGGAATGTTGGATCAAGTACAATAGCAGTGTATGAAAATTCACATGTTCAGTGTAAGCAGAGAAAGACAGTACCGGTACCTATTGAGAAGCTTTACAGGAGGGTAACCAACATTGAATTAATATATTACTCTCCTCTCTATGTTTTAAATTATGAAACAATTAACCATGCATCATATATAAATCGTCCACCAGTTATCTTCCTCCTCCAACCAACACATGAAGGACCATTACTCGTGTCGGCCAATGACCATAAATAAGCTAAGCCTCCCTGCATCACTGGTCACGGGAAGCCACGGGGAGGGAGAGAGGTCACCACAAGGGGTCACCAACGAGGGTCACCACCACAGGTCAGGGAACCAGCCACTTACCATTACTACCATAAGAATTGGAGAGTCACACAAGTAACATTTCTTTCAATCGGCATCTTTGTGCAATATTAACAATATTATAGAATTTCTGCTTTGTAATTTGTGTGTGTAAGCATACCATTCAGGTTATCACAGATTACCTAAACCGGACGAGACGTTATATATAGAAGTTTAGCCATATGGGAAGAATAACAATCCACCTCTCACTTTTTGTATTTTTGTGTTCTATATGTATGAAAGAGGCAAAAGGCAAAGCTGCCTTTACGGGGAATCGAGCCTAATGTTTGTGTTCCTTGAGTCGAACGCGCTACCTGCTCCGCCCTGCCAGGGCATGGGTTGTGAATTGACATCCCAACTAGTCTTTTCGGATACATTTTGGTGAAGCTGGATGTTAACCCTTTGAAAATTGAGACGTATTTTGACAGTTTATTCTGGCTATCATTAGACGATTTTATACAGTCTAAGAAGGATATGTGGCAATTATTAGGGTAAACACTATCTCAAACAACTCTCTGACTTCCATATACCCTTCCTAATCTGAATAAAATCGTCTAATGATATCCGGATAACAGAAAAAAAATGCGTATTGGATCTTGAAAGGGTTATTACGAAGCTTTCGTTAAGTAAATTGCCGAAACAAAATGGTGAAAACGCTGCAGGAGAAAACATCATTCTCTAGACAGCAGGCAAATGGGAGAAGAAAAACAGAAGAAGACAGTATATTACGAGAAGGGGGGGGGGGGGAGAGGGGGCAGCATCAAGCAATGGGAAAATAAGGGAGAGGTGAGAATTCAAACACGAGGAATTCAGAGGCTAATGGTGGAGACAGAGAGAGAGAGAGAGAGAGAGAGAGAGAGAGAGAGAGAGAGAGAGAGAGAGAGAGAGAGAGAGAGAGAGAGAGAGAAAGAGCATGAAGAAGCCTGACCCTAGAGTGATAGTATCTCTGGATGACCCCACGACTGACCTGATGAGGGGTCAAGATGGCCTGTTAATATTTGTTCGCCTGGTGCGGTTCAATAAGGGGAGGTTTATGTTTTTTCGAGACCCCCTTCTCCCTTATGTTTAGCCAAGATAACATGTAGATAAATTGGCCTAGAGTTGTCTTCGAAATGGTATCTCGTCATCGGTGGTAAGTCAACCCTTTCAGAACCATGACGCCTTTTTATCTCTGATTCTGGGTAAAATAAAATGAGTTTAAGCTGTTTTGCCCCTGGGGGTTAGGGAATAGAATATGCCCCACGTGCCTTCTGCGTGTCGTAAGAGGCGACTAAAGAGGTTGGGTCGGTGGGCTTGCGACCCCCACCCGGAAAAAATATCTAAGCAAAAAAAAACGAACGAACAGCCTCGGATGCGGACGGAACCAACGTTGACGAACCACGACCGACTAAGGACATGCCTTCGGACATTCTGAGAATGGCGACATGGAATGTTAGTGGCATGAATGATGGCACAAAAGAGAGAGAGGTTCTGGAAGTGTTAGTGAATGCCAGGCTGGATGTATGTGGAATGACAGAGACCAAATGGAAAGGTTCAGATGTGAGAGAGTGGGAGTGTGGAATAGGTGTGTGTGCTGGAGTGAGTGAAGGAATAGCGAGAGAAGGTGCATGTTTGTTTGTAAGTAGCAAATGGAAGGAATGTGTGAGAGAGTATGGGTCTGTGGGTTCAAGGATTGTGTGGGTGAGAATGAAAGTAGGAATACAAACGTGGGTGATTGTATGCGTGTATGCCCCGACAGAGGATATACTTGAAAGAAAGAAAGAGGAGTTCTGGATGAATGTGGAGGCGTGCCTGGAGAAGTTTGACAAGAACGAAAGAATATTTCTGATTGGGGATATGAATGGTAAGGTGGGTGAGAGGAAAGTTGAGGGAGTGGTGGGAGGGTGGGGGGTACCATCAGAGGTGAATGGGAATGGTAGTGCACTTGTGGACGTATGTGTGGGGAGGAGGCTGTGGATAGCCAACACCTTCTTCCGACACAGAATGATCCACAGGTACACGTGGAAACGGATGTTGACAATGAAGGATAAGACAGTGGTGGAACGAAAGTCATTGATTGATTATGTATGTGTGGATGAACGAATGAAGAAATCTGTGATGGATGCTAGGGTGTATAGGGGTATTGGAGGGGGTCTGTCTGATCATTATGTAGTGGTAGCTAAGGTTACGATACAAAAGAAGTGGGTGAGGAGAGCGGGAGGGAGGCGAGAGGAGGGTGGAATGGTGAGGAGGGTGGAGAGGTTGCAGGAGGAGGAAGTCAGGGAGGAGTACAGGAGAGCAGTGGAAAGACGACTAGGTGGGTTCGACCTGGAAGTTATGGAGGAAGTGGAGGAGATGAGCAAGGTGTTTAAGGATGAGATCTGTGCAGCATGTGAGGAGCTGTGTGGAGTGAGGAGAAGAGGGAGGGGAGTGAAAGGTACAGCATGGTGGACAGAAGAGGTAAGAATAGCTGTGGAAGAAAAGAAGAAAGCATATAGAGAGTGGTTGGGTAGTAGAGGGAATGAAGATTCCGAGAGACAGAAACGAGCGAGGTACGTGGAGAGTAAGAGGGTGGTGAAGAGAGTAGTGAAGGAAAGTAAGAGAAGAGTAGATGAGGAATTTGGAAGGAATCTGAGTGTAAAATGGAGGGAGAGTAAGAAACTGTTCTGGAAAGAAGTCAAGAAAGTTAGGGAAGGTAGCAAGGGAAACAGTAAGGGTGTGAAAGATAAGAATTGGAGAATGCTAGCCGAGAAGCAAGAGAGAGTCGAAAGATGGAGGGAGTACTTCAGTGAGTTGCTAAATGAAAGGAATGAAGAGCCAGCAAACATAGCTGGATATGGTATGGGAGGGAGAAGAAGAGAAGTAGTGGAGGAGGAGGTGGGGATCAGGAGGTCAGAAGTGTGGGAAGCCATGAAAAGAGTGAAGTTGGGGAAAGCACCAGGAACAGATGGAGTGTGTGGGGAAATGTTGAGGTATGGTGGTGAGATAGTGATAGAATGGGTATAGAAAATGTGCAAACTAGCATGGGAGAAGGGGAGTGCACCCGATGACTGGAAGACTGGCATAATAGTCCCCCTATATAAGGGCAAAGGGGAAAGAGGAGTGTGTGGTAACCACCGAGGAATATGTCTTCTAAGCGTAGTAGGGAAGGTATACAGTAGGGTAGTGATTGAGAGAGTGAGAGTGAGAACGGAGAAATGGATAGGCGACGAGCAGGGAGGCTTTAGGAAGGGAAGAGGATGTGTAGATCAGATTTTTACCCTGAATTGTGTTGTGGAGAAGTATCTGGAGAAGAAACAAAAGGTGTATGTTGCCTTTATGGACTTGGAGAAGGCCTATGACAGAGTGGATAGAGAAGGTTTGTGGAAAGTACTTAGAATATACGGAGTAGAGGGCAAGTTGCTGAAAGCAGTGAAGAGCATGTATGAGGGTGCAAAGGCGGCAGTACGTGTGGAGAGTGAGCAGAGCGAGTTCTTTGACCTGAATGTTGGTTTGAAACAGGGGTGTGTGATGTCCCCGTGGTTGTTTACTGTATATATGGATGGAGTTATGAAAGAAATACTATCAAGAGCAGTGGATGTTGGTGTATCGCTGAAAAGGGAGGGAATTGAGTGGAAGCTACCTATACTGCTGTTTGCGGATGATACAGTTCTGATGAGTGATAATGAATGGGAGTTGCAGGGTCTGGTAAATGAGTTTGGAACAGTGTGCGAAAAACGGAATTTGAAGGTAAATACGGGGAAGAGCAAGGTTATGGTCTTCGAAAGGGGTGAAGTCACAGAGTGTGAGGTGAAGCTGAACGGTCAGGCTATGGAGATCGTCAACTCTTTTAAGTATCTGGGCAGTGTGTTGAGTAAAGATGGGACTATGGATGAAGAGGTGCGGGAGAGGGTACAACAGGGGAAGAGGGTTGTAGGAACGCTAAAAGCAGTAACAAGAAATAGGGTGGTCAGTATGGAAGTGAAGAAGTCCTTGCATGACAGTGTGGTAATCCCGACACTGACTTACGGAAGCGAAGCATGGACGTTGGTTGAGAGACTCAGACCAAGAGTGAGAGCAGTGGAAATGAATTACTTAAGGAGTGCATGCGGAATTACATGGAGGGATAGACAGACTAATGAGGAAGTAAGAAGGAGGTGTGGTGTGGAGGTAGATGTGCTGGAAAGTGTGAAAAGGAACAACTTGAGATGGTTCGGCCATATGGAACGTATGGAAAGCGAGAGAATGACTAAGAGGGTGTACGAGAGCGAGGTGGAGGGACAGAGGGGGAGAGGTAGACCGAATATGAGGTGGAAGGATGGAGTGAGGAACTACATGAATGAAGGCGGTGCTGGTTGGGGGGAGGGGCGTCGACTGACTGGGGACAGAGGTGCATGGGGGCGGTTCGTTCGTGGCCACCCCTTCGGGGATCACGGCGTCAGGCAACAGATAGATAGATAGAAGCTGTTTAAGAAGGACCTGCGTTTTAAAGTGTTTCTTGAGATCGTATTTACACATTTGATTCCTAGAGGTAGATTTTAAACTAAAGAAAATCGTCTAATGGTAACCAGAGTATGATGCAAATTACGTAATGGTGGTGAAGGGTTAAGGGGAGGTTTTTAGTGTGTTTCCTAGACTTCCATCAAGCTTGAAATTACATCCCCTTGACCCCCTTTCAAGATAAATTTGTACATTTTTCGGTAGAAAAATGTCCCGGCCAAAGGACGGGGTCTCTTAAATTACAGGCTCGCTATCGCTCGCCAGGAAAATATCGACACCTAAATGGGACGAAAGGTCTTAAAAGTGACATAAATGGGGTGAAACTTCTTAAAATCGCCAAACTAATGGGGCGATCGTCTTAAAAACTTCAAAAGCAATGGGGCTAAACATGAGGGAGAAAGGGGTAAAGAAAAAAATCCCTCAAGTGGAAATCTCCCCCTTAAGTCCTAAACTGACGCGGGCCTGTCCATACTGATGGTGAGAGGTGATAACGGTAAACAAGTATATATCACTGATCCACCAACCTGTATATTAGCCACAAGTTTTCAATTATTGCCTAGTAAATGGATGTCCCTCGGTTCCATTATCACCTCCAAGGATCGCATATGAGTCCAAAGGATGATTATGGTGCATACTTCTTAGATATTATGATTTTGCTTTAATCGATAAGAACAATATTAAACGTCCATCGAAACAATATACTTCCGAAATTAAACATACGAAGGCTAATAGTAACTCCAAGATCCTCTGCAAATTGGAAAAGAAAAAGGAGCGCCTTGTCTGTATTTTAGTACCGTTTAAAGAAGTTCTTATTGGTAGCACAATACACATTTATTTGACATGTACTAAAGTATACCGATTATGTAATACCAAATAATAAATATTAAGCTTATAATTCCTTGGCACTACTTGAAAACCAAAATGAGCCTAGGCGAATAAGCGTATTTCAAATTTTAGATAAACTTACTCAGGTATACTGCAAAAGATGAGCTTTACTATGCTTAGTTGAAATTGATGGAACACATGTCTAATTCTGGCTGAAGCCCTTGCTCCATATGTAAATTAAAGAAAATACCAGGTTGATATTTGAAAACATATTAAGGTTATTCCATATATTTTAAAGGAACGCTTAGTTATGTACGTTAGACTCGTCCATTTTATATTTGGAATATTATCCTCAGAAATCACTTTGTGTAATACATTTATAAATAGTTAATGATATATAAAATATGATTCATGCATTAAAGTACATGTAAAGTACATACAAAGTACAATAATAATTTTGCGAACTAGAACCTAATGAACATGAAGTATAACAGTCCTGATCCATCTGACCTTGGCTATATGATGAATACATTACTTATACAGGCAATTGACATTTAATTAAAACGAACATAAAACAAGAATGTACTGCCAAGCATTTCGGCAATACTCTCAAAGAACTCCCTGTATTGTATATTACTGTATACCTATATTGCTAAAAGGCTGAAAGAATAAACGAAGAGCTATATATTCCAATATTAATACAATCGAGCGTTACTTTACAGTATATGTGCATGAACAAATATACATACAGCATATATATAAATATATATATATATATATATACCGGTATATATATATATATATATATATATATATATATATATATATATATATATATATATATATATATATATATATATATATATATATATATGTGTGTGTGTGTGTGTGTGTGTGTGTGTGTGTGTGTGTGTACCGGCTATGTGCAACCACGCTTGGAGGCTACAGTGGGTGAAGAATGTCCTACCTGCCGTGGACAGAAACAAACACACAGGTGCTAATGACTTGGTCTCTGGTGGGAGTACCTTAATGGCTTCTACCTTTACCTCCAGTCATAACATTTCTTAATGGCTTTACTTTGTACTTACTCGAGTCATCAAACACTACACCCTTTTTATGACAATCGTCAATATTTGTTATTAAATTGTATTTCATCAATGGCTATATTATGGAAAAGGGAGGAATTATTTGATCAACAAAGCATAAGCAACATGGTGTTAATCAATGAACATGGGTAATATCCCACTTCTCTGTTTAATTTTCAGTGTGAGAAGGGGAAGAGGGGGCAGCTCTGGTCCATGCTAAACATTGTTGCATGTGTTCTCTGATAAATAAAGTACACAAGATTCCAAACAATAATAGGGTTAGACAATCTTAGAAAGCGTCAGTAGTTGCACCTCTATATAACCTGTGGTGTAGCCCTAGGACCAACAACATTGCTTGGAATAGTACATAGGGTATTTAGTCAGAATATGTCGGAGAACCGATACAGATATCTTAGCTCAGATGTCCTATCCCCAAAAAGTTGTTCGTGCTGTTTTGTCAACACTTTATAATGTGGCACATTATAATACGATATGAGGATGCTAGGCGAGCTTAGATTATGCAAGGGTACGATTGGACACTAACAAATATAGTCAATCTGTAGTTCGGTTCTTGTAAACACACACTGGGTTATATTACAAGTATTTTTTGTATTAGGCCTTATTATACTCAGGTGGTCTAGTGCTAATTGGCCATAATGTGTATCACAGGTATCTAGTTATGGCGCCAACAAAGCTGCGAGATCGGTTGTCCATGAGTGGCGTAGTTGTAAGTGACCTGGGGAGCTTAGTCACCTTAGTGAGTAATGATCCCCTTGCTGATGTAGGTGATGTGGACAATGGTTATGAGCTGACTGTGTCATGACATATTGAAGGTCTCCTGTTATAAATGAGGCTTGCAGCTCACTAGGTGAAAACGAAGCGAGGGAGGAGGCGGTTGTAAGTGAGGCGAAGGGTTGCCTGTTAAAAGCAGGGCTAAAGGTTTGTATGTTGCAAATGAGACTGAAGGTTTGCCTTTTGTAAACAAATAAATGCAACTCAGCAGTTGTAAACGAAGCAAGTCTCGGGGTCCGTAAGCCCCGAGCGTTGATTATATAGTTAAACATAGCACAGTAAGGGTAATTGCTAGTATGCTGTTCCACAATTTGATAGTAGTCATGATTTGGCTGGATATCCATTGTACAGTTTGCCGCACATATTCTATTATGGTTGGGGGCGTGATTTGGCAGCACTGCACTCACCTCCCCAACCCCCCTCCCTCACTCCACCTCGTACTAATAAGAGGTGGAGTGAGGGAGGGAGATTGGGGAAGTTGGTGGAGGGCTGCCAAATCACGACCCCAACGGAATAGAATATGTGCAGCAAACTGTACGTTCAGCATAATATGGCCATCAGAATGAAAGGCCTTATGGCAGGCTGGCAGAATGAACTAACCTGCAATGCTGTGCTGGGTCCTTGAGCTCTTGCTTTTTTCATACTCTTCGTACTCTATGGTGATGGTGGAATTAACAACGCCAGACTTTATTAAATAATATCCTGGCATAATAGTTACGTTATGGGGAGATGGTTCACTTGTTGGGCGATTTTTGCATGTCTTCATTATTTTTCTAGTTTCCTTCCTAGACCTCCATCAAATTACAATAAAAAAACATCCATTAGATCCCCCTTCTAGATTAATTTGTACATTTTTCGGTAGAAAAATTCGGCCGGTTCTTCCAACATTACAGGCTCACTATCGTTCGGCAGGGAAAAAATCGACACCTAAATAGCACGAAAGGTCTAAATATTGACGAAGAAATGGGGCGAAAGGTCTTAAAATCGACTAACTAATGGGGCAAACATCTTAACATTTGAAAACTAATGGGGCTAAGCATGAGGGAGAAAGTGGTCCAGAAAACCAGCCCATCACCCCTTAAGAGTAAGGTTAGTTCAGGACGAATTAGGTTAGGTTGGTCTAAGTATTTGTGATTTAAAATGTTGGCGGGTAAAATGATTTGCTGGTAAGGGTATCATAAACCCATAGAGCCATGGCACACTTCGAAAAACAAGGAAACTTAAGGGGACATGGGCCGTTTATTTGCCTTTTTAATGATCTTTTTATAATTTTCTTAGTTTCCTCCCTATACCTCGATCCATCAAATTAAAAAAAAGACATCCATTAGATCCCCCTTCTAGATTAATTTGTACATTTTTCGGTAGAAAAATGTCCTGGCCGAAGGCCGGTTCTTCCAACATTACAGGCTCACTATCGTTCGCCAGGGAAAAAATAGACACCTAAATAGCACGAAAGGTCTAAATATTGACGACGAAATGGGGCGAAAGTTCTTAAAATCGACTAATTAATGGGGCAAACATCTTAACATCTGAAAACTAATGGGGCTAAACATGAGGGAGAAAGTGGTCCAGAAAACCGGCCCATTAGAACTTTGAATCCACGAAACAACGGCTCTTGAAAACTTTTGATTATTAGCAGGGGCAAGTAAAATATTTGTTGATATCCTCCACCGTGTCTTAACTGCATTTTCAGTAATGTTATAATTGTTTCGTATCCCTAATACCTAATAAATAATAATAAATAAATCAACCAAAAATAAGATAAATATTCACTTTATTGACAACGTTTCGCATATAGCTTCATCAGGCCAATGACTCTTCCTCACACGGTGTTTATTTTCATTCCGTCTACGTTTCAAAGTATATGTTTTATCAAGATATATATTGCCTATGTTTTATCCTACTTCAATCATATATTCGAAACTACATAATAAATCGTAGGCTTGTGCATATTTGTGTAACTGTCTTGATAGCGTAATGCATAAGTGCGCGGAATTTCGATTTGATATCTTAGGATCGAGTCCTTGGAGTGCCACATGTATTTGTTGATTTCATTAATTGAGTTTAGAGGTGAAGTTGGTTGGTGGAAAAAACATAATAATATATCAACAAAAACGTGCAGAGAAAAATATTATAGTTGCGTGAAGTCATGGTATTAGGCAGGAAGACTGGGAAAGGTGGTACCGCACATAAATGAGAAACTGTCGACTATTCAATGGTAGGCCTCCAACCGTGATATTATGACGAACTGCAATACTTTAAGGAGAGATGGGCCGTTTTTTGGTCCCCTTTCTTCCTCGTGCTTATCCCCATTAGTTTTGAGATTTTAAGACGTTTGCCCCATTAGTTTGTCGATTTTAAGACTTTTCGCCCCATTGTTTGTCAATATTAGGACCTATTGTGCCCTTTAGGTGTCGATTTTTGTCCTGGCAAGCGATAGCGAGTCTGTAATTGTGGAGGAACCGGCCTTCGGCCACGAAATGTTTCTACCAAAAAAATATACAAATTAATCTCAAAGAGCGATCTAATTTATGTGTTTTAAAAGTTTGATGGAGGTCTAGGGAGGAAACAAAAGAAGTAAATAAATCTAAACATAAATAGACCCCCCAAAATATCCACTGTCCCCTTAAGTTGTTTCAAATAATAGTTAGGAGGCAATGATATCAAGGCAACGCGGGAAGTCAGAAGTATTTTCCTGGTAGGCTCGGGTGTTAATTGTGTATTGCACGTAATTTACATTCAACGCATTCTTACATAACTCAATAGATAAATACCTAACTATACCATTACTGTTCTCACTTACTATATGTGACTTAAAATACTACGTTGTAAATGGACAATCATGCTATAATATTTTTGTTTTAACTTTTTCCAAACGATAATTTCATATTTGTTTTCACCAACTCACCAATTAATTTACAAATAAACCTAACTAATGAAATCAACGGAATCAATGAAAGTAATGAATACATGTGGTACTCCAAGGACTCGAACCTAGGATACTCACACCGAAATACCTGAATTTACAGTTTCTTCTTCGTTGTTATATATTAATTTTCATATTACCTTCACATTGCACTCCCTGTACCATCCCTCTCATCAGCATGCTTATCCCTGACGTCCCCTGGGGG
>JBAKBP010031403.1:0-24478 GCA_037953745.1 Lithodes maja | reverse complement strand
CCTGGTACTGAATAAAAGAGTGTCCCTGTTATCTGTCCCTGGTACTGAATAAAAGAGTGTCCCTGTTATCTGTCCCTGGTACTGAATAAAAGAGTGTCCCTGTTATCTGTCCCTGGTACTGAATAGGCCAAGGTTCATCCATTGTTATATTAAGGGGGGTCACCGTTTTTTGTATCATCTTTCTCTCTTTCCATGGCTTGTATCCATTCGGCCCCATTCAGCCTACTGTTTTAAGACGTTTATCATCCCCATCCAGGTGTCGATTTCTTCCTGGCGAGTGATAGCGAGCCAGCACTGTATGGAGAAATCAGGAGAGACATTTTTCTATAAAAAAATGTACAAAAGCGAGGTGGGCTCCCTTAACCCACTCAAACTTCATTACTAGCTAAGTCGACTACTAATATGCTGCTGCTGCTGCTGCTGCTGCTGCTACTACTACCGCTACCACTACTACTACAGCAAACTAACTTTCCATTCATATAAATTATAGACAGTCATTAACCCTCTCACGACAATATGACGCAGAGGTTGCCAGATTAGCAATAATAAATAGAGTTCTCTCACTCTTATAATTACCTCTCCAAAATTAGTTTTCTGCCCACAGCTAACTCAAAGACAACTGCAGAGGTTAAAGTAACTAAACAAAAGGTTTCTAAATACCCCTGATGGTAACAAAGGTTTTAAAGTATCCCTAATAGGCTCAAAATTGCGTCAAGAACGTGAGAGGGTTAAGAAGTTCCACAGTAAAGATGGGTTATTTAACTACTACTACTACTAGTACTAGTAGTACTACTACCACTACTACTACCACTACTACTACTCAGGCTGGGAAATTAGTGTTACGGATCTACTTGCCCCGGGCTAGTGACATCTGACATTCACTTGCCCTGACAGTCTTTTCACTTGCCCTGACATATTTTTTGCTTGCCCTGATACATCGTAAGGAATTCACTCGTTAAGTACCACATACATGAGTGGGCTTTGAGTGGGTGATGCGTATAGGTTTTGTGTTTCATTGATTTAAGCGATTCGTGTTTGTTTTTTTGGTTTGGTTTTGGTTTTCGAGCGCCAGTGAATTCTGCGGAAAAATTGGCGCTTGTGAGAAATAAGTAACATGCTTATTATTATTATTATTACATTCACAAACATGCCACTAGCTGTTATGTACACACTACTTATTGAATTTTGGGAAACTTCATGCATTACTAATGTTATGGAAATATCAAGAGTTTTTGGTACAGCATGTTGATGGTAAAAAATTGAAGGCAAGAATGTTAAGTGCAGGCGTACAGCCACCCTTGTTTACACTATGCGGAGCGGTAGTAGACGCTTGCCATCATGTTCCCGTCTATTTTGACTGCCTTTCGATACAATAATATGTTAAGGGGGCATTCACATATTGTCATTATCATATATATTGCCAGCAGGGGGCAAATAACCGAAAAAATCGCCGTCAAAATAGACACGAACTTAACTATGGCGATCGACAAATTTAGGGTAGAGATACCAAAGGAGACGAATTGTCCAGTAGAGACGCACTTTATGCAAAAAAACTGCCATGCAAAAAACTAAAGTACCTGAAAAGAAAACAAATACATCAAAAAATACTTTATGCTATTAGTGATGTTCTCAAAGACTACCAGCCTAATAGGACACACATTTATCTTGAGAAAAAATAAACAAAAATAAAAATGAGATTTTCGGGGTATCTCTTAGCCCAAACCTAAGAAAGCAATTTTTTCACAGCTCATTTTTTTCCTACTTCTCTAACTCGGATCGTTTTTCTTTTGTTTCAAATGGAAAGAGCATGTCTTGAACTATACTCCTGCATGGTCTCATGACTCTTGCATGAACGAGTGCTCGTGAAAGTGGGTGCGTCCCCATTGGTTCATGATATGGTCCAAAACCAATGGAGACGCATTTTTTCAAACTGGGTTTAGAAGGGCATAAACCACATGCATGGTAAACCCCAATCTCGCCCCACCTCCTCCTGTATTCATGGTCGAGTTTCCTTTGATGGTGGTGGAGCTACCTTCATTTGACTTCGAGGCCCAATGGAGACGCACACGTGCGGGCCATATAGAGACGCGTCTGGATGGGGTGGTGGTGTGCGTCTCCATTGGTTTAGTGTTATTTATCAAAGTTATCTGCCCTATTTATAATATTATATCTTATTTCAGTTGCAAGAATATTGAATTAATAGTGCATGAACTACAACTACAAACTAACAGAAATGGAAAATAGAAATAAATAGTGTATGAACTATCGAATAAAGACTAAATAATGACAGAAATAATCGTACAATTTGTTTTTGTCACGTAGGTCTAAGTGTGAGCTTTCGATACCCAGCTTCACAACACACACACACCCACACACTCACATAGGAGTTGACATATGAGGAAAGACTTAAGACACTACAACTGCCTACCTTGAAAGAGAGAAGGGAACGAGGCGACTTAATAACGATGTTCAAGGGAGTAAAAAGTTTGGAACGAGTAGATAGGGAAGATCTATTCGTGAGGGATAATGGAAGGACAAGAGGGCACGAGTTTAAGCTGAGGAAGGGCAGATGTCGTAAGGACACAAAGAAATTCAGCTTCCCATATAGGAGTATAGAGACTTGGAACAACTTGGAGGAGGAGGTGGTGAGAGCGAGGAACATTAACATGTTCAAATCTAGGTTGGATAAAAGTAAATATGGAAATAGGGCAACATAAGTTATGATATGTTAGTCCAAAATACTGGGAACTGGGAATATCCATTACGATACTTGTCTAAGTAAAATGGATTGATTATAAAGTAACTAAGACAGGACAACACGAGCGCTGCTCAATTCCTGTAAACTACAAATAGGTAAATACAAATAGGTAAATACACACTCAGGGGTCTAAATGTGTCCAAATTGCACTTTTTCATTGACCGTGACTGAACATCAACGAGACATAGGTCTACTTGTTTGGATGTCCCTCTGACTCCCTCACTGGAGTGACTCGTGCTGCCGTGCGGTGGGGCCAGTGGCACAACCCTTTAGTAGAGGGTTGTGCCAGGGGGGGCGAAGGAGAGAGGGAAATCGACACTCCGTTATTTCTCTCTCCTCCCCCACTTCACGAATCGGTAATTTGTGGGTTATTTCGCATATTTCTTTGCTACTATGCATCTTATATGCATTTATGTGCTTTGTGGTGATATAATATTGATATATATGAGAGATATAAGCGCTATTGCGTATTTTCCCCCTCCTTTCCTCCCCCCTCCCTCGCAAACTAGCTAGGCAGGGGAAGGGTGGCGGGTTTGCTTTTTACCAACAAATGTAACTTCACTGCGGCGCGATATTTTAAAGAAAATATATATAGAGTCGGATGTTGGTTGGTATTCACTACACGTTGATGTAGTTTTTGTAGCTATTTGGAAATGTTGCCAAAAATGGCTTAGGATTCGGGCAAAGTCTTTCACAATTTATTTTCTCTATAGATGTACAATGTAGGCCCACTATCAGCATGCAACTACTTTAGTTTAAGCTAGAAGTATAAGTGGTATAAATATTATCTACTAAATAATCAAATTACTCACATATTAATACAAAAAAACAGACGTTCGTCTGCACTGGACTGGGGTGCGTCTACTTAGGGTTTGGTGGTCATAAGGAGACGCACTTGATATTGGACCTCTTATCTCGGAAAATACTTGAAATATATCAAACATTGACACATCCATTAAAAGAATAACCATTTGGTAATATATCAAGTGAGTTTCAAGTTAAAAGAATGAATGAGCTTGACACACTGATTTTTTCTTGAAAACTTTCACACTTTTTGCGTCTCCTTTGGTGCATCTACCCTAAACATGACGCCGGGCGTTTGCTATCATGTTCCCGTCTATTTTTAATGCCATTGGATACAGTAATATGTTGAGGGAGGACTTTGTCCCCCCTCACCTCCCCATGACATATTGTCATCGTCATATATATTGTCAGGCAGGGGGCAAATAACCGAATTAATCGCCGTCAAAATAGACGCGAAGTTCACCGCGGCGATCGCCCTATGTAAACATGACGACCGTACGCCCGAAAACTACATCCATCCCAAATTGAAACTAAGAAGAGGACAATGAAGGTTTCCATTTATTTACCTATCTCTTAAACCTCTCCTATTCTGGGATGCTCAGGCCTCTTCAGTTTAAATGTTTGTTCTCCACTATCTTTCCTCTTTCTTCCTTGATTTACGATACTATAGGTAGTGCCAACGAACTTGACAATAATCTTGATCCCTGACCTCTCTGTACCTCAAAATATCCTAGAGAAAAATGGCTTTAAGTATTCACACCTATTTCCTGGTGGACTCTTCCCAAGTGATAGAAACGTCCGGCCAATTGCTTTCATATATTTTGAGTTGTTGTTCCCCAAGCTGCCTGGCCGAACAGCCCCAAGGCCATAACCGAGCGCCCCCAGAGAACCCTCCCTGCCGGCCACAATAAAGCCTGGGTGACCGAAGCCACTCCATGGCGGGGAGCTGAGGAGGGTGCGGAAAAGCCCGGGAAACCAAAGCCCCACCCAGGGCCCTGTGCCCCTCAGCAATTATGAAGAGAAAGTTGAGGGGCAAAGGGAAAATGTGACGCTTTGGCTTCCAATCTTGGTAGATTGGGAGGTCAATCCACGGAAGAGACGCCGTCACTTGAGATCTAGAAAATATATAAGTAAAAGGAACAGTCAGAGTAAGCTATGGGTATGGCAGAGATCGCTCAATTCTCACTCTGATACACCAGCCCATCACTACATGACAAGAACCCAATCCTCTCCGCACCAGCTAGGAAAGGCCCTAGAAAGCCGCCTTTGGCGGGGGGATAGCTCCCCTATTTCAACCCCTTTCGGGGTTAGGCACCCGCCTTATATTTCGAGTTATAAGAAGTTAAGGGGGTCAAGATTATTGTCAAGTTCGCTGGCAATACAAATACTGGCTATACCACTTTATCCCCTAATACAAATACTGGCTATACCACTTTATCCCCTAATACAAATACTGGCTATACCACTTTATCCCCAAATACAAATACTGGCTATACCACTTTATCCCCTAATACAAATACTGGCTATACCACTTTATCCCCTAATACAAATACTGGCTATACCACTTTATCCCCTAATTCCAATATAAATTATATTGCATTTAACCAGATTCTCTTTTCAGAGTACCTTTGGTATGGCTTTATTTTGTCCCCAAGTGATATGTTCTCAATTTTCTCTAATAATATATTTATTTTCTAACATTTCAATCTTTCCCTATTGTTTTGTATTGTCAAGCCTTTATCAGGGCCTCAGACTTTATCCTTAACCCGGGAACTGCGGGGAGACTCTTAAGAGTTCCCCCGGCGGACTGCGGGAAGACTCTTGAGAGTAAGTAAAATAAAAAATCAACTTTTGACATCGAAAAAAAAAAAAAAAAATATATTTTTATTTTTTTATTTTTTTTTTGGCCCCTGGGCCATGCAAAATCTCAGTCCTCTACCTCCCCTCCTTCCCCACTTTCCTCCTCTCCTTCAGTTATCACCTATTTTCCCTATTATTCCCTTATTCTGAGGTATATTTTCGTGCTAACATTAGCGAGTTGCAAGCAGGGTGTTGTCATCACTGATGGCAAGCGAGTGCAAGAGAGAGAGAGAGTATCGATCGACTGTGTCTCAGTGGCCTTGGGGGAAATTGGCGGGAAAGCAATTTGCCTCACCCATATATTATACAACTCGCGGGCTATATCTCCGATTTTGACCATCCAAACGCTGTTTTCACTCGTTTTATTGTTGTTTCAGGTTAATACCTTTATAATCAACCCATAATAGGCGCATATGGATAATTATTAATGCTATTAATGGTACAATGAATATTTTAGTGACGGAAACACCTCAAATACGTCAGCACAGGGGGACGTTTTCAATTACCCCCATGCGCACTTGTTAGGTTAAATATAAGATTTACAAAACTTCATAATAAGCATCGACTCCTTGACACTTTTACTGTCAAAACCGTTAGCACTGAAATGACATTTCAAATAAATGGCATTTTCCCTTGTCAGCATTGATCTCTCGTTAATTAGCGTCTTGATAGCGTAATGCATAAGTGCGCGGAATTTCGATGTGAGTATCCTAGGTTCGAGTCCTTGGAGCGCCACATGTATTTGTTGATTTCATTAATTGAGTTTAGATGTGAAGTTGGTTGGTAGAAAAAGCATAATAATACTTTGTGCATAGTGTGATAGGATATTCTCATTAAATGTACCTTCCCTCACCTAATCTTATCTTCAACTTCCTTCCCCTACATGATTTTGTTAGTCTAATCTTGCGAAGTTTCACGTTTTCATTTTTCTCATGAGCCTGAAACTAGTGCATTGTCATCATCGATTGGCTTTATTTTGCAAGTTTTACATTATAATTTCATATGGGATGAGGGGCAGACTACTGATTCTCTTACTAGTCCTTATATATTTGTCATTCACTCTTTGTATCGTACTGTAAAGTAATCTTGTCCCCAATTTCTTCCTCTTGAATCTCAGTTCTTGAATGCAAATAATCAATATATTAGGGTGAAACAATTATCATGAAGACATGCATATCATTATCTTTAAACTAGCTTAATAAGTGTTAGTAAAGCAGGAGAGAAATTGTTTTATTTCTTAACTATTTTGATAATAGTTAAACAAAATGTTTGCGAAATACAGGCGGCTGCTACTTTACTGCTTTAAAGGCCTCTTATAACACTAAGACAGGATCAAGCTTAATATTATTATGTTTTTTTACACCAACCAACTTCACATCTAAACTCTATTAACCCTTCAAACCCGGTTGGTACTCACGTGTACCATTATTTTTTGCCCCCAGGAACCCGGGTGGTACTACATTGTACCAGTGGTTGAAAGCCTGTGAGCTTCGTGTGCGAGGCGTCGGTCCGACGCCTCGGTCCGACGCATGTAAACAACAGCCGGCTGGACCGACGCTCCGCATCTCCGGCCACAAGAAGGAGAGCGTCGCTTGTTCGTGTGTGCCTGTATGTTGTTGTTCAGTATCGAAAAGTGGTGTAAAGTGGCTGGTTTGGCCATAAAGTTATCTCCAATGAAATCATCATCACAGCTCACCCAGTTGACTTAGAGAGCTCTACTTAATGCCATTCTACAGGTAAATAACACAGCTACGCTTGGGGATGCGCGGGAATGCGGGAAGCAGTCTGATTAACGAATATACGGTAGCCTAGCCTAGACGTTTTTCGGCCAAAACACCCGGATTTCGAGGAATATATATATAATACATAGCCGGGGCCGGAGGGTTAATGAAATCAACAAATACATGTGGCACTCCGAGGACTAAAACCCAGGATACTCACATCGAAATTCCGCGCACTATGCATTACGCTATCAAGACAGTTATCTGAGAGATAACCCGTTCAAATGGCTTCAAATTGGATACGTTCCGCTTTAGAAAATATGTAGTAAGCATTGGTTGGGAAACAAGGTTGTGGATATGTGAAATAGATTGTCTAGTGCAGCGATTAGCTAAGGAACGGTAGGATATTTCAAAAGCAAACTGGATAGTCATATGAATGATATGGGCTGGATGTAAATGGGATTTACCTCGTGTAGGTCGGTCAGCTTTATGTAGACTTCCGATCTCTTATGTTCTTAACTCTTTCCGACTCATATGACGCTACCGCGTCATATGACAGAGTGAACCAAAAACTCATATGATGCTACCGCGTCATATGGACTTATCTTCATAATTCTAGAATAAGTTATATGACGCCCTAGCGTCATATGGAGCTCAGTAAGTCCGGTAAGTTAGATGAAGATCTGTCGGTTGGTGGCAACCCCAGGTTTCTCCGACAATTCTAACGGCCAGCAGTGTGGTTTTGACAGTTGTGTGGTGCAGTGGCAATGATACCGGGCGCCCGCCTCCGTGGACTTACTGGACATAATATGTCGCAAGGAGTTAAGTCCCTTTTGATAATGAACACTACGAATTGGACTATTGGTGTAACACAAGTTGTTTCATGTTTGTTTTATTGGAATTTAGTTGGACAGAGATTTCTGAATATTAGACTTATTTTTTCGAATTTGTCTTACTTATTCGGCTATCATATCCTTAACATATTAGATCATTATTTTACCATTTCATGAACGATTTTAATTTACAGCCAATCTGTGCCCTAACCTATCTTGATCAACCCAAAACAATTGTATAGTATTGAAATGCTCACCTTAACCCTTTGGCGCATGATGACTCTATGTGCGTCATTAGGGTATTTACCCCCTAAGCGCACGATGACGCGTTTAGCGTCATAAAACTTAAAAATATTCGCTAAAAATTAAGTTTTCGTCTGACGCGCGTCATTTTTGGCATAGATACTCAGTATTAAGTCTAGTTCAATGGGTACAATTGACAACCCCCTCAGTTTAACGGTTTACTCACAGCTGGCATGGGAAGAGAGCAGAGTACAGCTCAGTCTGTTTTCGATACATTCACGTTTATTCGTGTATCTCAGTAACTATTTGGTTTATAGTAATTCTGAAGTTACCAGTGGAATCCTCATAAAATTCCGCTTTCATATATTTATGCAAATCAAAAATGTTGTGGGAACATTTTTGAGCTAGCGCGAGTTGGAAATACTGTAAGGTATTTCGATTTTTTTTTTACAATTATTATTTCGGAGTGCCCCAATGTGGTTGTTTTGTATTTATTCTATGTTTTTATTTGCTTATCTTCAAGTTCAATCAATAACAAAGCCGATGGTACCTCATTTATCCAAATATAAGGATTTTTTGGTGGATAAAAACGTCACAGAAACAAATTATCGCCGGGCACAAAACTGGCTCTGAGTGAGCTGAGATATACTTAGGGAGTGGGAAAAAAACTTGATTGGAAACTATAGGTGCGCCAAAGGGTTAATATAGCCCTACCTAACCTATCCTAACCATATAACTTCTCTAATTTTCTCCTCATGTCCCTGTCCTCTTTCGCAGTCATCTGTGCATGAAAATTATGAAAGCTAATTGAAGACTGCCAAATGAGATGTGAAATAAAGCTAAAAGGTATATATTTCTCCTTATCCCTCATCCCCATAGCCTTCATTGATATTAACCATGCTTCAATCTTGATTATTGTTAACCCTTTGAGTACCAGCGACGTGTGTTACTATTTTCTTCTAGTTATATTTAGACAGCTTAGGAAGGATCTGTGGTAATTATAAAGGTTGGTTGAGATACTTTACAGCCATATTATTGCTAGAGGTCCTTCCTAAGCTGAATACAATCGTCTAAATGTAGCCAACATCAAATACAAAAGACATCACCGGTACTGGACAGGTTAAAACAGGCAAACAAATACGTAAATACCGGTATATATTTTCAAATACGTAATCTATAAACGATAATCTTACTGCTAAGCTTTTTGGTTGACAAGTCTAGCCTATAAAATTGAATACCCAGGAATTTTTGTTTAGACATTCCTTGGAACAGGCAATCTTAGTCTAGGGTAAGACGGAGTAATTTCGCCGCGGCGCTTATAATTTGCATTCAAACGCCGATATCTCCGAAACTATTGCATTAATTCGGCTGCAGTTTGGCTTAGGTTGTAGAGCAGTTTTGGTTTAGGTTGTAGAGCAAGTTTGGTTTAGGTTGTATAGCTAATTTGGCTTAGGTTGTAGATCTAGTTTGGCTTAGGTTTTGTTGTAGTTTCGCGGGGCCTGGAGCCGGGGCTAGCGGCGCGTCTGACGGTATGGTCGGGTGTGTGTGGGGGTGCTTGTGGGTGGTTTGTATGTGTGTATGTTTGTTTGTATGCTTGCGTGTGACACAATGTTGGCAGTAGCCGTCAGCTGCTGCCTGGTACTTTGTACTAGCAACCTACACGCCGCACCCACACGAGACACGTCCACACCCGCACTAAATACTTCCACACCCATAGGCCTAATAAATACGTCCACAACCGCACTAGACACGTCGACACCCGCACTACATGTCCACAACTCCACACCCGCACTAGACACGTCCACACCCGCAATAGACACAGTGGCGCATAGGCCTACACGTGTGACACACCTGCATCTCTGCCCGCCCTGTTCAGTTGTGTGTGTGTTTGGTTTGTTTGTTTTGTTTTGTAGATGTTTAGGTGACAATCACCACGGTCAATCTGGGGATCCGCCGCTGATGAGCTCGTCCTGGAATCTTTACGACTCTGAATCTTACGATTCTGTACAGGACTGAACATGCCATTTTTATCGGCAATAGCTCAGAGAAGAGTGTTGAGAGGGGAGAAGGGGTGTTGGAGAGAGAGGAAGGTGTTGGAGTGGCTTTGTTATGTGTGTTTTGTCTGTATACGTCGTCAGGATGTCCCCTGACTGGGTGCAAGCATGTGAAACATGCTAGGACGTACTACCGCACCCACTAAATGTCCGCCGTGGCAGGGATTCGATCCCGGGTCTTTCAGATTCACACGCGAGCGTGCTCACCACTTGATCACCACGGCCCCGACTTGACCACCACGGCCCCTGTCTGCGTGCAACTTTTTCTATTGGCATGTTTAGTGTCAGTTTGGGTTTGTGAATGTTTTCATTGCTTTTACCTGCGTGCTAGTGTTTTGTCTGGCCATTAATCATATGTTATTTAGTTTACTAGCTAGATGATGCGTAAAATAGGTCGCGGCGAAATTACCCCGCCGGGCGGGGTAATTTCGCCGCGAGTGACTTTTTTCAAAAATTCGGCAGCATGTCCAAAACTTTATATTTGTTTTCGTTTTTTGGGCATCTATAGCAGGAAGGCTGAATGTATAGATAAAAAATAATATAAAAATTTAAAAATTCCATTTGTGGCAGTTTCTATTTGTCAAAATACGTGATTTTCGGCGAAATTACCCCGTCTTACCCTATGTAAAAACAAAAAAAATACATAATTTAGAAATATAATACTGTTCATTAGAGAAGGAATGTGGAAAGTACTTAGAATATACGGAGTAGATGGCAAGTTGCTGAAAGCAGTGACGAGCATGTATGAGGGTGCTAAGGCGGCAGTACGTGTGGAGAATGAGCAGAGCGAGTTCTTTGACCTGAATGTTGGGTTGAAATAGGGGTGTGTGATGTCCCCGTGGTTGCTTACTGTATAAATGGATGGAGTCATGAAAGAAATACAAGGAAGAGCAGTGGATGTTGGTGTATCGCTGATAAGGGAGGGAAATGAGTGGAAGCTGCCTATACTGCTGTTTGCTGATGATACAGTTCTGATGAGCGATAATGAATGGGAGTTGCAGGGTCTGGTAAATGCGTTTTGTAACAGTGTGCGAAAAAAGGAATCTGAAGGTAAATGCGGGGAAGAGCAAGGTTATGGTCTTCGAAAGGGGTGAAGCCACAGAGTGTGAGGTGAAGTTGAACAGTCAGGCTATGGAGATTGTCAGCTCATTTAAGTATCTGGGCAGTGTGTTGAGTAAAGATGGGACTATGGATGAAGAAGTGCAGGAGAGGGTGCTACAGGGGAAGAGGGTTGTAGGAATGCTGAAAGCAGTAACAAGAAATAGGGTGGTCAGTATGGAAGTAAAGAAGTCCTTGCATGACAGTGTGGTAATCCCGACACTGACTTACGGAAGCGAAGCATGGACGTTTGAGAAGAGACTCAGACCAAGAGTGAGAGGGCTGGAAATTAGTTTCTTGAGAAGTGCGTGCGGAGTTACATGGAGGGATAGACAGACAAATGAGGAAGTAAGAAGGAGGTGTGGTGTGGAGGTAGATGTGCTGGAAAGTGTGAAAAGGAACAACTTGAGATGGTTCGGCCATATGGAACATATGGGAAGCAAGAGAATGACTAGGAAGGTGTACAAGAACGAGGTGGAAGGACAAAGAGGGAAAGGTAAACCAAAAGAGAGGTGGAAGGATGGAGTGAGGAAGTATATGGATGAAGGCGGTGCTGGTTGGGAGGAGGGGCGTCGACTGATTGGAGACAGAGATGCATGGGGCGGTTTGTTCGTGGTCACCCCTTCGGGGATCACGGCATCAGGCAATAGATAGATATAGATAGATTATTAATACAAACCAGAGAGAGAGAGAGGTAGTGAGAGTGAGTGAGTACCGGTATATGGGAAACCACAACACTGATTAACCCTTCTGGACCGGGCTCGCCTTGTAAAGGACAGCACTGAAACCCGGGGAACTGGCTGAAAAACATCATAATAGTCTAGCCCTATCTTTGTTATTATAACTGCTAAAGAATTCACACGCATCTCAAAATGTAGCTCTGTTTCGTATCTGTAGACTGGCATTGAGTAGAGCTCTCTAGGTCAACTGGTTCAGTTGTGATGACGATTTCCGTGGAGAGAGTTTTGATGCGATGTTAGCAATATCGGACATTTACAGACACTAATTTAGTCTTAGCAGACAACATCAACAAAGACCCGAATTCTTCTTGAAGGTGCGCGTCGCTCCGACCGGCTTTGTTTACAAACGTTTCGGCGCACAGCTTTCAAACCACGCTTAATAGGCTTTCAAGCTTATGGATTTCAGAAGCCCATCCGGGCCCCACGGCGCGAGTTTGTTATGGGCTTCTGGGCGGGGTAATTTTGCCGCGAGTGATTTTTTTTCAAAAATTCGGCAGCATGACCAATACATTATATATATATATTTTTTTTTTTGGGCATCTATAGCAGGAAGGCTGAATGTATAGATAAAAAATAATATAAAAATTTAAAAATTCCATTTGTGGCAGTTTCTATTTGTCAAAATACGCGATTTTCGGCGAAATTACCCCGTCTTACCCTATGTAAAAACAAAAAAAATACATAATTTAGAAATATAATACTGTTCATTAGAGAAGGAATGTGGAAAGTACTTAGAATATACGGAGTAGATGGCAAGTTGCTGAAAGTAGTGACGAGCATGTATGAGGGTGCTAAGGCGGCAGTACGTGTGGAGAATGAGCAGAACGAGTTCTTTGACCTGAATGTTGGGTTGAAATAGGGGTGTGTGATGTCCCCGTGGTTGCTTACTGTATAAATGGATGGAGTCATGAAAGAAATACAAGGAAGAGCAGTGGATGTTGGTGTATCGCTGATAAGGGAGGGAAATGAGTGGAAGCTGCCTATACTGCTGTTTGCTGATGATACAGTTCTGATGAGCGATAATGAATGGGAGTTGCAGGGTCTGGTAAATGCGTTTTGTAACAGTGTGCGAAAAAAGGAATCTGAAGGTAAATGCGGGGAAGAGCAAGGTTATGGTCTTCGAAAGGGGTGAAGCCACAGAGTGTGAGGTGAAGTTGAACAGTCAGGCTATGGAGATTGTCAGCTCATTTAAGTATCTGGGCAGTGTGTTGAGTAAAGATGGGACTATGGATGAAGAAGTGCAGGAGAGGGTGCAACAGGGTAAGAGGGTTGTAGGAATGCTGAAAGCAGTAACAAGAAATAGGGTGGTCAGTATGGAAGTAAAGAAGTCCTTGCATGACAGTGTGGTAATCCCGACACTGACTTACGGAAGTGAAGCATGGACGTTTGAGAAGAGACTCAGACCAAGAGTGAGAGGGGTGGAAATTAGTTTCTTGAGAAGTGCGTGCGGAGTTACATGGAGGGATAGACAGACAAATGAGGAAGTAAGAAGGAGGTGTGGTGTGGAGGTAGATGTGCTGGAAAGTGTGAAAAGGAACAACTTGAGATGGTTCGGCCATATGGAACATATGGGAAGCAAGAGAATGACTAGGAAGGTGTACGAGAACGAGGTGGAAGGACAAAGAGGGAAAGGTAAACCAAAAGAGAGGTGGAAGGATGGAGTGAGGAAGTACAGTATATGGATGAAGGCGGTGCTGGTTGGGAGGAGGGGCGTCGACTGATTGGAGACAGGGATGCATGGGGCGGTTTGTTCGTGGCCACCCCTTCGGGGATCACGGCATCAGGCAATAGATAGATAGATAGATAGATAGATTATTAATACAAACCAGAGAGAGAGAGAGAGGTAGTGAGAGTGGGTGAGTGAGTGAGTACCGGTATATGGGAAACCACAACACTGATTAACCCTTCTGGACCGGGCTCGCCTTGTAAAGGACAGCACTGAAACCCGGGGAACTGGCTGAAAAATATCATAATAGTCTAGCCCTATCTTTGTTATTTTAACTGCTAAAGAATTCACACACATCTCAAAACGTAGCTCTGTTTCGTATCTGTAAACTGGCGTTGAGTAGAGCTCTCTAGGTCAACTGGTTCAGTTGTGATGACGATTTCCGTGGAGAGAGTTTTGATGCGATGTTAGCAATATCGGACATTTACAGACACTAATTTCGTCTTAGCAGACAACATCAACAAAGTCCGACTTCTTCTTCTTGATGGTGCGCGTCGCTCCGACCGGCTTTGTTTACAAACGTTTCGGCGCACGGCTTTCAAACCACGCTTAATAGGCTTTCAAGCTTATGGATTTAAGAAGCCCATCCGGGCCCCACGGCGCGAGTTTGTTATGGGCTTCTGGAAGCCCAACCGGGTACCGAGGGTTAACGAAGATACATGTGTCTGTCAAAATGTCTTTTATAGCAAATTTCTGATAATTTGAAAATCCCAATAGTTTGAGTTTTTGAAGATCAGTACAGTATTAATATTAAAATGGGGAAAACTGAACAAAATAAAATAAAAATGCGCGCCAGAATCGGCGAAAGGGAGATATGGCTAGGTGCAGACGATGACAATGATATCTGCTACCCCCAACCACCCTCTACGAACTTACACTATTAATCGTATAACACTGTAACCACAGACCAACACCTACAATATTAAAATTGTTTGCCACCAACACCATCTAAAAGCTTAGCAAGCTTTACTATCCCAAGTGAATTCTTAAATTCACAACATTACAAAATTCACGGCCCAGCAATAACAACAAATCTTAAGCCATGCATCCGGTACATGGTTACATTATTTTAGCCTAACTAGTTGTATTCAATTTTCCTCTTTTATGTTATATTTATCCATTACTTGAACTACTTTATGTTATTGTATCCAAGAAAAATAAATATTGACAGTATAATTATGACAAACTAATGATATCTACCGAAAAAATTACGAAATTTACGATCGATCAGCTGCATTGTCTCTGTTTATTAAAGGGTCACCGCAGCGACTAGTGTCGGTCTCTGTTTTACTAAAGGCCCACTGCATCGATGTTTTCATACACTAATTATCTATCAGAATTTGATATTATATGACAACTATTTTATTTTGAAGCGTTAAGTTAAATGGTAATACAAAAATTAACTTGTCCCGTGGGCAACTGCCGGGCAGACTAGCGTTGCAAATCACTAACCTGGCTACATATCCGGGCCATACCTAATTTCCCAGCCTACTACTACTACTACTACCACTACTACAACAAACTAACCTTCCATTCATATAGACAGTCGTTAACAAGCTCCACAGTAAAGATGGGTTTCTTAACTACTACCCCTACCACTACAAAAGAACAAAACTAACCTTCCATTCATATAGACAGTCGTTAACAAGCTCCACAGTAAAGATGGGTTTCTTAACTACTACCCCTACCACTACAAAAGAACAAAACTAACCTTCCATTCATATAGACAGTCGTTAACAAGCTCCACAGTAAAGATGGGTTTCTTAACTACTACCCCTACCACTACAAAAGAACAAAACTAACCTTCCATTCATATAGACAGTCGTTAACAAGCTCCACAGTAAAGATGGGTTTCTTAACTACTACCCCTACCACTACAAAAGAACAAAACTAACCTTCCATTCATATAGACAGTCGTTAACAAGCTCCACAGTAAAGATGGGTTTCTTAACTACTACCCCTACCACTACAAAAGAACAAAACTAACCTTCCATTCATATAGACAGTCGTTAACAAGCTCCACAGTAAAGATGGGTTTCTTAACTACTACCCCTACCACTACAAAAGAACAAAACTAACCTTCCATTCATATAGACAGTCGTTAACAAGCTCCACAGTAAAGATGGGTTTCTTAACTACTACCCCTACCACTACAAAAGAACAAAACTAACCTTCCATTCATATAGACAGTCGTTAACAAGCTCCACAGTAAAGATGGGTTTCTTAACTACTACCCCTACCACTACAAAAGAACAAAACTAACCTTCCATACATATAGACAGTCGTTAACAAGCTCCACAGTAAAGATGGGTTTCTTAACTACTACCCCTACCACTACAAAAGAACAAAACTAACCTTCCATTCATATAGACAGTCGTTAACAAGCTCCACAGTAAAGATGGGTTTCTTAACTACTACCCCTACCACTACAAAAGAACAAAACTAACCTTCCATTCATATAGACAGTCGTTAACAAGCTCCACAGTAAAGATGGGTTTCTTAACTACTACCCCTACCACTACAAAAGAACAAAACTAACCTTCCATTCATATAGACAGTCGTTAACAAGCTCCACAGTAAAGATGGGTTTCTTAACTACTACCCCTACCACTACAAAAGAACAAAACTAACCTTCCATTCATATAGACAGTCGTTAACAAGCTCCACAGTAAAGATGGGTTTCTTAACTACTACCCCTACCACTACAAAAGAACAAAACTAACCTTCCATTCATATAGACAGTCGTTAACAAGCTCCACAGTAAAGATGGGTTTCTTAACTACTACCCCTACCACTACAAAAGAACAAAACTAACCTTCCATTCATATAGACAGTCGTTAACAAGCTCCACAGTAAAGATGGGTTTCTTAACTACTACCCCTACCACTACAAAAGAACAAAACTAACCTTCCATTCATATAGACAGTCGTTAACAAGCTCCACAGTAAAGATGGGTTTCTTAACTACTACCCCTACCACTACAAAAGAACAAAACTAACCTTCCATTCATATAGACAGTCGTTAACAAGCTCCACAGTAAAGATGGGTTTCTTAACTACTACCCCTACCACTACAAAAGAACAAAACTAACCTTCCATTCATATAGACAGTCGTTAACAAGCTCCACAGTAAAGATGGGTTTCTTAACTACTACCCCTACCACTACAAAAGAACAAAACTAACCTTCCATTCATATAGACAGTCGTTAACAAGCTCCACAGTAAAGATGGGTTTCTTAACTACTACCCCTACCACTACAAAAGAACAAAACTAACCTTCCATTCATATAGACAGTCGTTAACAAGCTCCACAGTAAAGATGGGTTTCTTAACTACTACCCCTACCACTACAAAAGAACAAAACTAACCTTCCATTCATATAGACAGTCGTTAACAAGCTCCACAGTAAAGATGGGTTTCTTAACTACTACCCCTACCACTACAAAAGAACAAAACTAACCTTCCATTCATATAGACAGTCGTTAACAAGCTCCACAGTAAAGATGGGTTTCTTAACTACTACCCCTACCACTACAAAAGAACAAAACTAACCTTCCATTCATATAGACAGTCGTTAACAAGCTCCACAGTAAAGATGGGTTTCTTAACTACTACCCCTACCACTACAAAAGAACAAAACTAACCTTCCATTCATATAGACAGTCGTTAACAAGCTCCACAGTAAAGATGGGTTTCTTAACTACTACCCCTACCACTACAAAAGAACAAAACTAACCTTCCATTCATATAGACAGTCGTTAACAAGCTCCACAGTAAAGATGGGTTTCTTAACTACTACCCCTACCACTACAAAAGAACAAAACTAACCTTCCATTCATATAGACAGTCGTTAACAAGCTCCACAGTAAAGATGGGTTTCTTAACTACTACCCCTACCACTACAAAAGAACAAAACTAACCTTCCATTCATATAGACAGTCGTTAACAAGCTCCACAGTAAAGATGGGTTTCTTAACTACTACCCCTACCACTACAAAAGAACAAAACTAACCTTCCATTCATATAGACAGTCGTTAACAAGCTCCACAGTAAAGATGGGTTTCTTAACTACTACCCCTACCACTACAAAAGAACAAAACTAACCTTCCATTCATATAGACAGTCGTTAACAAGCTCCACAGTAAAGATGGGTTTCTTAACTACTACCCCTACCACTACAAAAGAACAAAACTAACCTTCCATTCATATAGACAGTCGTTAACAAGCTCCACAGTAAAGATGGGTTTCTTAACTACTACCCCTACCACTACAAAAGAACAAAACTAACCTTCCATTCATATAGACAGTCGTTAACAAGCTCCACAGTAAAGATGGGTTTCTTAACTACTACCCCTACCACTACAAAAGAACAAAACTAACCTTCCATTCATATAGACAGTCGTTAACAAGCTCCACAGTAAAGATGGGTTTCTTAACTACTACCCCTACCACTACAAAAGAACAAAACTAACCTTCCATTCATATAGACAGTCGTTAACAAGCTCCACAGTAAAGATGGGTTTCTTAACTACTACCCCTACCACTACAAAAGAACAAAACTAACCTTCCATTCATATAGACAGTCGTTAACAAGCTCCACAGTAAAGATGGGTTTCTTAACTACTACCCCTACCACTACAAAAGAACAAAACTAACCTTCCATTCATATAGACAGTCGTTAACAAGCTCCACAGTAAAGATGGGTTTCTTAACTACTACCCCTACCACTACAAAAGAACAAAACTAACCTTCCATTCATATAGACAGTCGTTAACAAGCTCCACAGTAAAGATGGGTTTCTTAACTACTACCCCTACCACTACAAAAGAACAAAACTAACCTTCCATTCATATAGACAGTCGTTAACAAGCTCCACAGTAAAGATGGGTTTCTTAACTACTACCCCTACCACTACAAAAGAACAAAACTAACCTTCCATTCATATAGACAGTCGTTAACAAGCTCCACAGTAAAGATGGGTTTCTTAACTACTACCCCTACCACTACAAAAGAACAAAACTAACCTTCCATTCATATAGACAGTCGTTAACAAGCTCCACAGTAAAGATGGGTTTCTTAACTACTACCCCTACCACTACAAAAGAACAAAACTAACCTTCCATTCATATAGACAGTCGTTAACAAGCTCCACAGTAAAGATGGGTTTCTTAACTACTACCCCTACCACTACAAAAGAACAAAACTAACCTTCCATTCATATAGACAGTCGTTAACAAGCTCCACAGTAAAGATGGGTTTCTTAACTACTACCCCTACCACTACAAAAGAACAAAACTAACCTTCCATTCATATAGACAGTCGTTAACAAGCTCCACAGTAAAGATGGGTTTCTTAACTACTACCCCTACCACTACAAAAGAACAAAACTAACCTTCCATTCATATAGACAGTCGTTAACAAGCTCCACAGTAAAGATGGGTTTCTTAACTACTACCCCTACCACTACAAAAGAACAAAACTAACCTTCCATTCATATAGACAGTCGTTAACAAGCTCCACAGTAAAGATGGGTTTCTTAACTACTACCCCTACCACTACAAAAGAACAAAACTAACCTTCCATTCATATAGACAGTCGTTAACAAGCTCCACAGTAAAGATGGGTTTCTTAACTACTACCCCTACCACTACAAAAGAACAAAACTAACCTTCCATTCATATAGACAGTCGTTAACAAGCTCCACAGTAAAGATGGGTTTCTTAACTACTACCCCTACCACTACAAAAGAACAAAACTAACCTTCCATTCATATAGACAGTCGTTAACAAGCTCCACAGTAAAGATGGGTTTCTTAACTACTACCCCTACCACTACAAAAGAACAAAACTAACCTTCCATTCATATAGACAGTCGTTAACAAGCTCCACAGTAAAGATGGGTTTCTTAACTACTACCCCTACCACTACAAAAGAACAAAACTAACCTTCCATTCATATAGACAGTCGTTAACAAGCTCCACAGTAAAGATGGGTTTCTTAACTACTACCCCTACCACTACAAAAGAACAAAACTAACCTTCCATTCATATAGACAGTCGTTAACAAGCTCCACAGTAAAGATGGGTTTCTTAACTACTACCCCTACCACTACAAAAGAACAAAACTAACCTTCCATTCATATAGACAGTCGTTAACAAGCTCCACAGTAAAGATGGGTTTCTTAACTACTACCCCTACCACTACAAAAGAACAAAACTAACCTTCCATTCATATAGACAGTCGTTAACAAGCTCCACAGTAAAGATGGGTTTCTTAACTACTACCCCTACCACTACAAAAGAACAAAACTAACCTTCCATTCATATAGACAGTCGTTAACAAGCTCCACAGTAAAGATGGGTTTCTTAACTACTACCCCTACCACTACAAAAGAACAAAACTAACCTTCCATTCATATAGACAGTCGTTAACAAGCTCCACAGTAAAGATGGGTTTCTTAACTACTACCCCTACCACTACAAAAGAACAAAACTAACCTTCCATTCATATAGACAGTCGTTAACAAGCTCCACAGTAAAGATGGGTTTCTTAACTACTACCCCTACCACTACAAAAGAACAAAACTAACCTTCCATTCATATAGACAGTCGTTAACAAGCTCCACAGTAAAGATGGGTTTCTTAACTACTACCCCTACCACTACAAAAGAACAAAACTAACCTTCCATTCATATAGACAGTCGTTAACAAGCTCCACAGTAAAGATGGGTTTCTTAACTACTACCCCTACCACTACAAAAGAACAAAACTAACCTTCCATTCATATAGACAGTCGTTAACAAGCTCCACAGTAAAGATGGGTTTCTTAACTACTACCCCTACCACTACAAAAGAACAAAACTAACCTTCCATTCATATAGACAGTCGTTAACAAGCTCCACAGTAAAGATGGGTTTCTTAACTACTACCCCTACCACTACAAAAGAACAAAACTAACCTTCCATTCATATAGACAGTCGTTAACAAGCTCCACAGTAAAGATGGGTTTCTTAACTACTACCCCTACCACTACAAAAGAACAAAACTAACCTTCCATTCATATAGACAGTCGTTAACAAGCTCCACAGTAAAGATGGGTTTCTTAACTACTACCCCTACCACTACAAAAGAACAAAACTAACCTTCCATTCATATAGACAGTCGTTAACAAGCTCCACAGTAAAGATGGGTTTCTTAACTACTACCCCTACCACTACAAAAGAACAAAACTAACCTTCCATTCATATAGACAGTCGTTAACAAGCTCCACAGTAAAGATGGGTTTCTTAACTACTACCCCTACCACTACAAAAGAACAAAACTAACCTTCCATTCATATAGACAGTCGTTAACAAGCTCCACAGTAAAGATGGGTTTCTTAACTACTACCCCTACCACTACAAAAGAACAAAACTAACCTTCCATTCATATAGACAGTCGTTAACAAGCTCCACAGTAAAGATGGGTTTCTTAACTACTACCCCTACCACTACAAAAGAACAAAACTAACCTTCCATTCATATAGACAGTCGTTAACAAGCTCCACAGTAAAGATGGGTTTCTTAACTACTACCCCTACCACTACAAAAGAACAAAACTAACCTTCCATTCATATAGACAGTCGTTAACAAGCTCCACAGTAAAGATGGGTTTCTTAACTACTACCCCTACCACTACAAAAGAACAAAACTAACCTTCCATTCATATAGACAGTCGTTAACAAGCTCCACAGTAAAGATGGGTTTCTTAACTACTACCCCTACCACTACAAAAGAACAAAACTAACCTTCCATTCATATAGACAGTCGTTAACAAGCTCCACAGTAAAGATGGGTTTCTTAACTACTACCCCTACCACTACAAAAGAACAAAACTAACCTTCCATTCATATAGACAGTCGTTAACAAGCTCCACAGTAAAGATGGGTTTCTTAACTACTACCCCTACCACTACAAAAGAACAAAACTAACCTTCCATTCATATAGACAGTCGTTAACAAGCTCCACAGTAAAGATGGGTTTCTTAACTACTACCCCTACCACTACAAAAGAACAAAACTAACCTTCCATTCATATAGACAGTCGTTAACAAGCTCCACAGTAAAGATGGGTTTCTTAACTACTACCCCTACCACTACAAAAGAACAAAACTAACCTTCCATTCATATAGACAGTCGTTAACAAGCTCCACAGTAAAGATGGGTTTCTTAACTACTACCCCTACCACTACAAAAGAACAAAACTAACCTTCCATTCATATAGACAGTCGTTAACAAGCTCCACAGTAAAGATGGGTTTCTTAACTACTACCCCTACCACTACAAAAGAACAAAACTAACCTTCCATTCATATAGACAGTCGTTAACAAGCTCCACAGTAAAGATGGGTTTCTTAACTACTACCCCTACCACTACAAAAGAACAAAACTAACCTTCCATTCATATAGACAGTCGTTAACAAGCTCCACAGTAAAGATGGGTTTCTTAACTACTACCCCTACCACTACAAAAGAACAAAACTAACCTTCCATTCATATAGACAGTCGTTAACAAGCTCCACAGTAAAGATGGGTTTCTTAACTACTACCCCTACCACTACAAAAGAACAAAACTAACCTTCCATTCATATAGACAGTCGTTAACAAGCTCCACAGTAAAGATGGGTTTCTTAACTACTACCCCTACCACTACAAAAGAACAAAACTAACCTTCCATTCATATAGACAGTCGTTAACAAGCTCCACAGTAAAGATGGGTTTCTTAACTACTACCCCTACCACTACAAAAGAACAAAACTAACCTTCCATTCATATAGACAGTCGTTAACAAGCTCCACAGTAAAGATGGGTTTCTTAACTACTACCCCTACCACTACAAAAGAACAAAACTAACCTTCCATTCATATAGACAGTCGTTAACAAGCTCCACAGTAAAGATGGGTTTCTTAACTACTACCCCTACCACTACAAAAGAACAAAACTAACCTTCCATTCATATAGACAGTCGTTAACAAGCTCCACAGTAAAGATGGGTTTCTTAACTACTACCCCTACCACTACAAAAGAACAAAACTAACCTTCCATTCATATAGACAGTCGTTAACAAGCTCCACAGTAAAGATGGGTTTCTTAACTACTACCCCTACCACTACAAAAGAACAAAACTAACCTTCCATTCATATAGACAGTCGTTAACAAGCTCCACAGTAAAGATGGGTTTCTTAACTACTACCCCTACCACTACAAAAGAACAAAACTAACCTTCCATTCATATAGACAGTCGTTAACAAGCTCCACAGTAAAGATGGGTTTCTTAACTACTACCCCTACCACTACAAAAGAACAAAACTAACCTTCCATTCATATAGACAGTCGTTAACAAGCTCCACAGTAAAGATGGGTTTCTTAACTACTACCCCTACCACTACAAAAGAACAAAACTAACCTTCCATTCATATAGACAGTCGTTAACAAGCTCCACAGTAAAGATGGGTTTCTTAACTACTACCCCTACCACTACAAAAGAACAAAACTAACCTTCCATTCATATAGACAGTCGTTAACAAGCTCCACAGTAAAGATGGGTTTCTTAACTACTACCCCTACCACTACAAAAGAACAAAACTAACCTTCCATTCATATAGACAGTCGTTAACAAGCTCCACAGTAAAGATGGGTTTCTTAACTACTACCCCTACCACTACAAAAGAACAAAACTAACCTTCCATTCATATAGACAGTCGTTAACAAGCTCCACAGTAAAGATGGGTTTCTTAACTACTACCCCTACCACTACAAAAGAACAAAACTAACCTTCCATTCATATAGACAGTCGTTAACAAGCTCCACAGTAAAGATGGGTTTCTTAACTACTACCCCTACCACTACAAAAGAACAAAACTAACCTTCCATTCATATAGACAGTCGTTAACAAGCTCCACAGTAAAGATGGGTTTCTTAACTACTACCCCTACCACTACAAAAGAACAAAACTAACCTTCCATTCATATAGACAGTCGTTAACAAGCTCCACAGTAAAGATGGGTTTCTTAACTACTACCCCTACCACTACAAAAGAACAAAACTAACCTTCCATTCACATAGACAGTCGTTAACCAAGCTCCACAGTAAAGATGGGTTTCTTAACTACTACCCCTACCACTACAAAAGAACAAAACTAACCTTCCATTCATATAGACAGTCGTTAACAAGCTCCACAGTAAAGATGGGTTTCTTAACTACTACCCCTACCACTACAAAAGAACAAAACTAACCTTCCATTCATATAGACAGTCGTTAACAAGCTCCACAGTAAAGATGGGTTTCTTAACTACTACCCCTACCACTACAAAAGAACAAAACTAACCTTCCATTCATGTAGACAGTCGTTAACAAGCTCCACAGTAAAGATGGGTTTTCTTAACTACTACCCCCTCCACTACAAAAGAACAAAACTAACCTTCCATTCATGTAGACAGTCGTTAACAAGCTCCACAGTAAAGATGGGTTTCTTAACTACTACCCCTACCACTACAAAGAACAAAACTAACCATTCATCATAGTCAGACAGTCAGGTACAAGCGCCTAGTAAAGATGGTTTTCTTAACTACTACCCTACGCACTACTAAATACAAAACCTAACCTTAC
>JBAKBP010031402.1:0-24479 GCA_037953745.1 Lithodes maja | reverse complement strand
CATGTAGAGGTGTACTAAATGAGGCAAAAAAAACTTCAATATCTATTCCTCATTTTGTAATAATTTCCACATATTTGTCTGTTCATTTGCTTTTGTAATAAATATTTTAAATTGTAAAGAGAATTTATGGACACCCTGTATGTTATAATTATACAGTATATACAGTATATATATATATATGTATTATATATGTTTTATATATATATATACCAATATTTATATATATATGTATATATATATATATATATATATATATATATATATATATATGTACAGTATATATACCGGGTATAGTATATATATATATATATATATATATATATATATATATATATATACCGGTATATATATATTTTTTTCTATGTGAGTGAGGGAGACAAAAGGCAGAACTGCCTGCAGCGAGTGCCTCCCCATAGTTGAAAGTGTCAGGGCCAAAATTAAGGGACGTTCGAGCCAAAGTGCCTAGACACACAGAGTTTGAAGAAATTTAAGTCATAGGAAGAGAGAAAGACTGATTCTGGGAGAGAGTTCCAGAGCTCAGCAGTTGAATAGAAGAAAGTCTAAGAATAACGTTTCACTCTTGGGTTGGAGAGTTGCACAGAGTAGGGGTGGGATTGTGTTGCAAGACGGTTACTACGTATCCTACGTAGAGGAGGTGCTATACACTGGGAAAGCTCTGAGGAACATTGATTATTATAGTAGCGATAGAATAGCGAGAGAGATGTAACATTGCGGCGTAGAGAGAGAGATTGCAGAGAGTTGGTGAGTGGGCAGGAGGTAATAATACGAAAGGCTTTCTTTTCTACTTTGTCCCCACACTTGTGAACCATACTCAATACAACGTAGCACTGTGCCCCTGTACAGAGCAAGAAGCTTTGCACGGGTAAAGAACCCCTTGAGGCGGTTGAGCACACCCAGCTTCTGGGAGGCTGCCTTAGCAAGACTGGTAATATGGTCCTTCCAAGTGAGAGCAGAAGAAAAAGAGACACCGAGAATATATATATATATATATATATATATATATACAGTATATATATATATATATATATATATATATATACACAGTATATATATATATATATATATATATATATATATATATATATATATATATACACACACAAGTATATATATATATATATATATATATATATATATATATATATATATACTGTATACTGTATATACAGTATATATAATGTATTTATTTATTTATCTATCTATCTGTGCATCTCTCTGTCCATCTATTTATCTCCTTTTTATCTATGGCTAAGTATCTACCTACCTCTCTATCTATCTTTTACGATATTGTAGTAATGGTATTGTAGTAGTAAGCTATAAGACCAGATATTGTAGTAATGGTATTGTAGTAGTAAGCTATAAGACCAGATATTGTAGTAATGGTATTGTAGTAGTAAGCTATAAGACCAGATATTGTAGTAATGGTATTGTAGTAGTAAGCTATAAGACCAGATATTGTAGTAATGGTATTGTAGTAGTAAGCTATAAGACCAGATATTGTAGTAATGGTATTGTAGTAGTAAGCTATAAGACCAGATATTGTAGTAATGGTATTGTAGTAGTAAGCTATAAGACCAGATATTGTAGTAATGGTATTGTAGTAGTAAGCTATAAGACCAGATATTGTAGTAATGGTATTGTAGTAGTAAGCTATAAGACCAGATATTGTAGTAATGGTATTGTAGTAGTAAGCTATAAGACCAGATATTGTAGTAATGGTATTGTAGTAGTAAGCTATAAGACCAGATATTGTAGTAATGGTATTGTAGTAGTAAGCTATAAGACCAGATACAATAATGTTAACTCTGATTGATGAAAAGCAGGGTTCTGGGTTAGCTAAATAAACCAGGTCAGGTATGATAGCCGTGACTCGTGACAGGTGGGGTTCTGAGTTGGCTGGTTCCACGTCATCTCAACCAGTAGACCATTTCAACCAGTAGCTCTCAACCAGTGCCAAATTAACCCAGACCAACCAAACCAGTGCCAAAATATAGTACTAACCTAACCTAACCTAACCTAACCGTATTGGTTGATTTGGTACTGGTTGAGAGCTACTGGTTGAAATGGTCTACTGGTTGAGTTGACCGGTCACCGAGTTGGCTACATAATCAGGTAAAGTATAGTAAATCGGATTTATAATAGGCTGGGTTCTGGGTAATCCATAGAAGCAGCCCAGTTAAAATAGCTGTAAGTGAAAATTAGTTGGTTCTGGGTTGGTTACAGAATCATATAAAGTAAAACAGCTCTGGCTTGTAATAGGTAGGGTCTTGGGAAATCCATAATAACAGGAAAAGGTAAAATATCAATAACTGGAAATGGGTAGAGTTCTTGGTTATTTATAAGATTAGGTAAGGATTTTGATGCCCTCAAAGATCTTCAGTAAGATGGTGCCTTACTGCTTTATCTTTTGGTTACCATTATAAGATCTTAGGTAGCTTAGGAATGACCCGTGGGAGCCAGAGCGTTAATTCAAATACGTTTTACTCATTTGATACAAAGAGGATCTTCAAAAACTGAATATAATAGTCAAATGACAGCAAGAATTAAAGGAAGACTATTATTTGCATAGAGGGTTTTACTATAAATAAACAGCGTAGGAGAAGCTAAGGGAAACTGTGACAGCAAAGGCATCAGAGGATAAAACAAAGGGAAGGAAGTAAAGCAAAGGGAAGAGGAAGAAAGGACAAAGGTATACAGACAAAGTAAGAGAGGACAAAGGTATACAAAGTAAGAGAGGACAAAGTAAGAGAGGACAAAGGTATACAGACAAAGTAAGAGAGGACAAAGGTATACAAAGTAAGAGAGGACAAAGTAAGAGAGGACAAAGGTATACAGACAAAGTATGAGAGGATAAAGGTATACAAAGTAAGAGAGGACAAAGGTATACAGACAAAGTAAGAGAGGACAAAGGTATACAAACAAAGTAAGAGAGGACAAAGGTATACAGACAAAGTAAGAGAGGACAAAGGTATACAAACAAAGTAAGAGAGGACAAAGGTATACAGACAAAGTAAGAGAGGACAAAGGTATACAAAGTAAGAGAGGACAAAGTAAGAGAGGACAAAGGTATACAGACAAAGTAAGAGAGGATAAAGGTATACAAAGTAAGAGAGGACAAAGGTATACAAACAAAGTAAGAGAGGACAAAGGTATACAGACAAAGTAAGAGAGGATACAGGTATACAGACAAAGTAAGAGAGGATAAAGGTATACAGACAAAGTAAGAGAGGACAAAGGTATACAAAGTAAGAGAGGACAAAGGTATACAGACAAAGTAAGAGAGGATAAAGGTATACAATGTAAGAGAGGACAAAGGTATACAGACAAAGTAAGAGAGGATAAAGGTATACAAAGTAAGAGAGGACAAAGGTATACAGACAAAGTAAGAGAGGACAAAGGTATACAGACAAAGTAAGAGAGGATAAAGGTATACAGACAAAGTAAGAGAGGATAAAGGTATACAGACAAAGTAAGAGAGGACAAAGGTATACAGACAAAGTAAGAGAGGACAAAGGTATACAGACAAAGAAAGAGGAAGAACAGACAATGGCATACAGGCAAAGGAAGAGGAAGAACAGACAATGGTATACAGACAAAAGAAAGAGGAAGAGAGGACAAAGGTATACAGACAAAGGAAGAGGAAGAACAGACACAGGTACACAGACAAAGGAAAGACAGGACAAAGTTATACAGACAAAGGAAGAGGGAGACAGACAAAGGAAGAGGTAGAACAGACAAAGGTATACAGACAGAGGAAGAGGAAGACCAGACAGAGGTATACAGACAAAGAAAGAGGGTACTAGCGCTGAGAGGATGTACAGTCAGCCAAATAAGTGAAGACTCGACACCAAGTATATTTTAACAAATAATTTGTATCAGCAGCATCCAAAACTATATTTATTCGTTTCGAGTCAGGTAAACAAACATGATCCTACACTTACCCACCCTATTTAACATCTGACCGACATTAATACAGCACACATTGAGCCAAACGTAATGACAGCTGGGACATGACTTATTAGCGCGATCGTACAGTCACTGCCAAAGGTTCGTGGTTGTGTTTTGTTCTGCATTACGCATACACAACAATCTAGTCAGAGTTATGGATATGCTTTCTTCATGATAAATATGTGTATTTTATTATTTTATATAAACAACATTTGTAAATCAGCTCTTAACCCTTTCTGTACCAGTGACGTGTGTTATATATTACTCTAGCTATATTTAGATAATTCTATGCAGCTTAGGAAGAATCTGTGGTAGCTAAAAGGGTTTATTGAGATAGTTCAAAACCTTATCATTGCTAGAGATCCTTCAAAAACTGAATAATAATCGATTCCTAGTAGCCAGAATATAATGATAAGGATGTCGACAGTACAGAAGGGGTTAATATATTATGTTTGCATAATGATAGAGTATATGAGGCATCCATGAACCTGTCTAACTGTTCGTTCAGTCAATACTGAAATGAGTTGTACACCAAAGAACAATTAAGACCATTTATACCCACTTCATTCACACAGATCCTCCGTTAGCTGAATATACCACATAACGTTAAACAGCAAAATATTTACATGGCGTCATCGCTCTGGATGGGTTAATAGCTGATGAAGATGTGTTCAAGCGGAGAGGAAACATGAACGCAATCTACGACAAAAAGAAAAAGATACAAAAATAAGTGAAGACTAAGAAAGGAATGGGAAAGGTACAGAATAAAGAACCAGAGCTGAACAGAGCTACAATAGGAAATATAATAAAAACACAGCTGCTTACATCAAAGAAGCCGTGTATTGTCGCTAACGACGTGTAACATGTTTGGACCAACTGTAGAATCACCTTGGAACATTTATAGCCACATATGTTTTTCTTCTTTCTTTTGAAACATCATACGGTACCCTTGCATTGGAAGAGACAATATTTGTTTTATTAGTAAGGGAATTATATAATTAACTATAGGGTGTGAGAATCTGAATATGCAATCTCTCTCTCTCTCTATGTTATATAAATAAGAAAGCCGTGTAATATATATAAATATAGATATATATACCGTATATATATATATATATATACCGTATATATATATATATATACCGTATATATATATATATATATATATATATATATATATACATATATATATATATATATATATATATACCGGTATATATATATATATATATATACTGTATATATATATATATATATATATATATATATATATATATATATATTTGTATTTTGTATTTGAGTGTGTGTGTGTGTGTGTGTGTGTGTGTGTGAGTGAGTGAGTGAGTGTGTGTTACTCAGTTACTTGTTCGTCAAGGGGAATCCACGCAATGCGAGCTAAGCTCATTATTATCGCGCCTCCTTAACTGGGAATGTATTGCGTGAAATGCATGTTAAGTGTTTTATGTACTGTTGGAATGGCTGTGCATGTGTGTGTAGTCTGTATTTTAGCCAATTGGCGACATCGGAAACGAAGGCTTAGGGTGGATCTGTATGGTACCATTCTCACTATAGACGGTACCGTCTCGCCCGAAGGCTTAGGTAGCCATCAGATTAGGTGAACCATATGATACCCATCTCGCCTTGTACCATTTTTGCCAACCCCAGATGGGACGTCACAACGTCGTCCACTTATTCCAGGTACCTATTTACAGCTAGGTGAACTGAGGCTAACACATGAAAGGAGACAAGCCCAATTTGTCTCCGCCCGGCCGGGGATTGAACCCCCGACCCCTCGTGTGTGAGACGAGAGCTCTACCTACTAGGCTACGGGCTGTGTGTGTGTGTGTGTGTGTGTGTGTGTGTGTGTGTGTGTGTGTGTGTGTGTGTGTGTGTGTGCGTGTGAAGGTTGGAACTTGGTACGGATGTAATTATGAGAAACGAGGAAATTGTAAGAGGTATTAAAAAGGCAGAACTACGGTGAGAACATCAGAAATGATCAAATATACATAATGTAAAAAAAAAAAAATATATATATATATATATTATATTATATTATATATATCATTATCAAATTAATTTGAACACTTTATCCGTTCCGTATCAGATTCGTAAAACTGAGTAATATCTATGCACATAACACGTAAATCTAAATAACCTAAATAACTTATAAAAGATAGAGAATAAGAAAGAAGATAAATAAGTAAATCTAAATAACATAGAAAGAAACCAAGTGAAGGCAAATGCATTACAATGGAAACTGAGAAGGCAGCAAACCAGAGAGAAAACCCATTGCAAGAACGATAACGTGAAATTGAAAACTATTAACTGCTGAATATGGCGTCGAGGAGTTGGAAGGAGAAGCTAAAGTATATAAAGAAGAGCATGTAAATATTAAAACCAAAGATTATACGGCAGGACACAATGATATAGTAGAAAGGAAGATGAAAAAGTATGTGGACAAATTATGAACTGATATTGAAGTAATATTAAAAGCTGAATGAGAGGTAAAAATATAATGAACAGGAGAAAGGGCAACATAATACAAATAGATACAAAAACATATATTTATAAATAAATATATCCAATAAATGCATACACAATAGGAAACACTGGAAGTTAATAGGTTGAAATGGCGCAAACAAAAATAGTGATAATAATAAAGTATTAAAAGCTGAATAAGACGCGAATAAAATATAAGATAACTGGAGTAATAGGAATAAAGACTGAAAATAGAATACCAAATAATAAACACCCAAGAGCTGAAACTGGGATGGGGTAAAAGGAAGAGAGAAGAGGCATTGGAAAACGATAAACACCAGATGAATAAGACGGACAGGAAATGAGAGAAAATATAACATACCCCGCACAAAATAGAATAAATAGAATACACACACACACACACACCTACACACACACCTACACACACACCTACACACACACACACACACACACACACACACACACACACGAACAGGAAAGACTTGAAATTAGATAACAGATGATAAACACAAGATGAATAAGGCGAGGAGGAAATGGAAGAATAAATAAAGCATAAATAACAAACAGAAGGATAATAAACAGTACACACACACGAAACAAAATGAAATAATCAATAGGAAATAGCAAACGATAAACAAGAGTTGAAGAAGATGTGAAGGAAATGGAAGAAAAATAAAACATGATATATAAAATAAGATAATTAGAGCGCACACAAAAGAAAAAGAAAGAATCGAAAGGAAATAGCAAAGCGAAAAGATAATTGAATAATGGGGATGGAAAGAATAAAATTGCATAAAAATATAGTATGAAAAACTAAAGGAATAAAACTAAACATACACAATAGGAGGGCTTGAAAAATGAAAAGAGGGCAAGTGGAATAACGATGAACAAAATTGAGAAACTAATGCAATCTGAATAAAACGTGAGAGAAATTACTGAAGACTGAAAATAAAGGCAAGAAAAGAGATAAAGGAAAAAAAGAAAACAGAATAATTATAAGAAATGGGGAAAGTTGAAAACAAAATATATAAATAACGTATGAAGAACAGACTAACACGTGATGCACATGGAGGAAGAAAGAAAACATAACATAACATACAAAATAATATACAATATACCCAAGGAGTATCCACGGCCAACAAAAGAAGAAACAGGGAAACAAGGAAGGAATGATTAGAAGAGCAAAAGGAATTGGAAAAACGATAAAGTGGTATTGAAAACGAATAAATTATGAATAAGACACGAAAGCAATAGAAGGATAACTGAAAGAATAACAACAAAGAGCAATAAATATTCTACTTAAGAAGAACATTTAGGAAATAACAGCGAACAGCTTATACTTACAACATATTACAGATGAATAACGAGACGTGACACAGAATGAAGGAATGCATACATATATAGAATGGCAAAAACAATTCACATTTATGCTCTGTCACTCTTTCAACTTTTGGGGAGACACTTGATACAGGCAGGTTTACCTCTCCTTCATACACATACAGTAGAACAAAAAAACAATTCACAGAATATATAAAGTACATATGAGGACAAACCGAGGAGACGAAAAGACGAGAGGAGAGGAATTGAAAACAAATCTGGTATCGAAAAACCATTAAGGAGGGATGTTTTTTGTTTTTTTCAGGCCCCATTCCCCCTCATCTTCTTTTCATCCTATTTTGTTGTCAATATTAAGACCTTTCGTGCCATTTAGGTGTAGAATTTTCCCTGGTGAGCGATAGCCTGTAATGTAGGAGGAACAGGCCTTTGGCCGGGATATTATTCTACCGAAAAATATTTAAATATTCAAGAAGGAGGATTTGGGATTTTTTGTTTTTGTCTTTTTTTTTTTTTTTTAAAGCTTGATGGAGGTCTAGGGTGAACACTAATATAATAATAAAGAATAAATAAACCGACCAATAAATAAACCCTTCCCACCTTATATATTTAGCTGAGCAAGACGAGAAGGAAAACAAGGAGAAACGAAAGAAGAACAATACAAAAAACAAGACCTAGAATACACATGAAGACAACTAAAATCGGCGTCACTCGGGCAGTACGTTTTAAGGGGAGTGACATGCTTTTTTCTCTCCTTTTCTCTCTTTCTCTGGCTTGTATCCATTTGACCCCATTCAGCCTACTATTTAAAGACGTGTATCCCCATCCAGGTGTTGATTTCTTCCATTGTATGGAGAAATCCGGCTTCGCCGGAAACATTTCTATACATTTTTTTTTTAGTAATTTAGCCTGCTCTCAAAAACATTATAAAAAATATGCTGGCTCGCTACCGCTCGCCAAGAAAAAATCGACACCTGGATGGGGATACACATTTTAAAACAATAGGCTGAATGGGGCCAAATGGAAACAACACAGAGAGAGAGGGAGAGAGATAACATAAAAACGAGGTGGGCTCCCTTAACTAGCCAATATCGGATAACGGCTCGGGATTCATGGATAAATACACTGGACAGTCTCCCGGATGGAATAAGGCACTCTAGTTTTAAGGGGACAGTGGCTGTTTGTTTGGTCTATTAATTCATTTATTCATATGTTCTCTTTTAGTTTCCTCCCTAGACTTCCATCAAGCTTAGAAAAACACACTCTAGACTCCCCTTCAAGATAGATTTGTACATTTTTCGATAGAAAAATGTCCCAGCCAAAAGCCGATTCCTTCTAAAATTACAGGCTTGCAATCGCTCGCCAGGAAAAAATTGACTTGACACCTAAATGGCACGAAGGGTCCTAATATTGACAAAGAAATGGGGTGAAAGGTCATAAAATCCCCAAACTAATGGAACCAACGTCTTAAAATCTCAAAACTAGTGGGGCTAAACATTAGGGAGAAGGGGGTCCAGAACTTTAACCCTTTGAGGATCATGACGCGTTTGACAGCATATTCTGGCTATCACTACACGACTACATTATGATTAGGAAGGGTATAATTATAGAAGACAGAGGGTTGATTGAGATAATATTTACCCATTTAACTCCCATATATCCTTCCATAGCTCTATAAAATCGTCTAATGATAGCCAGAATAAACTGTGAAAATGCATGATGATCCTTAAAGGGTTAATTTAGTACAATCGCTATACACAAAATAATGCAGTTACGTACAGAGCTATACGAATTGATTTGTTGGATGGATATTGCTTTTCAATTAATAGTATATATAATTTTGTAGTTCATGCAAAGACAATTATATTTATAAAGTCGTTTCCAGGGGGGATACACTTCCATAATTAAAAGTAGGTGAGGTCCACTATTCTTTATGAGTGATTGTACCTAGAATTAATGAAGGTCGCATATAAATCAGTTACTTGAATACAAAATACAAAATCTGTGAAAATGAGATGAACAAATTATAGTCTGCATCATTTACAAGCTAGAAAAAACGCCGATACACTACCTGTGTGATACCCCTATTATACCAGCAGTAAGGCAACGGCAGATTGAGAAAACTTATAATCAGACATTATTAACCCCTTCTCTACGGGTGACGTCTTGTCAATTTTCTTCTAGCTATATTTAGATGATGCGCAGTTTAAGAAGGATCTGTGGTATTAAAAGGGTTAAGAGTAATAGTTTGAAGCCTATTGATTGCTGAAGGCCCTTGTTAAACTGAATAAAATATTCGAATCGTAGCTAGAATATACTTTAAATAACGTCGCCGGTACAGAAGGGGTTAAAGCTGAATAAGACGTGAAGCAAATGGAAGGAAAAATGAAAGCTTAGCAATATAGGACACAACATACTTTAATGAGTATGACACTGGAATATTGCCTGGGAAGGAGGGTAATGGGGACTTGGGAAAACTGTAAATTGGTATTGAAAAGGGATTTAATGCACAATAAGACGCAAGGGCAATGGAAGGGGATATATATATAATGAGAGAGAGAATGTGTGCATAAAAACTAAAACAAATGAAAGCTATACTGTATGCACAAGTAGACAACACGAAAAGTTGAAGGGATGAAAGGAATGTTAGACACAAACAAATAAAATAATATCAAAACTAACAAATTAATTATGTAAAAGACAAGAAAGAAGAAAGACAAAGAAGAAAACAATGCCATAAATCAGAAAACAAGTAATATGATAAACAAAGGAACAACGAAGTACAAACCGATATAACAAAAATACTAAAGCTATGATGACGTGAAGGGAATGTGAAAGATAAACAGAAGAATAAAAGTAAGCTACCTCAGACAAAAATTGTAATAGCAAAACTAATAACAATAAACCAAAATCTAATTAAGGACAAGAGGAAAAAGCCAGGAGAGTGAAGAGGGAGAGAGGAGAGGCATTGGAATAACGACGATCTGGTATTGGAAAAATATATAAATAATCAATAAGAAGTGAAGGACAAGGGAGAAACTTAAAACACAAAAATAATAAATAAATAAAATAGGTTTCGAAAAGAACTAGCAAATAAATTATAAGTATTAAATGATGGGTAAGACATGTAGAAGATTAATATCCTGGATAGCTAAGGTTTATTATTTACCTTTACTTCCGCACTTCCGCACCATATGTGACACGCCGATACCGATACAGGGTTAAAGGGAAATTTAAACGTACAAACATTGTAATTACAATAAAATACACAATGTAAGAAATTTGAATAGCTGAGAAGAACGGTTATAGATAAAAATACATATAGAAATAATCATAACTGATTAAACGGTGGGAAATGAGAATATATTATGATGGAGGAAATCCGTATTATAAAATGTATATATTACACAAAATGTATATATTACACAAAATGTATATATTACACAAAATGTATATATTACACAAAATGTATATATTACACAAAATGTATATATTGCACAAAATGTATATATTGCACAAAATGTATATATTACACAAAATGTATATATTGCACAAAATGTATATATTACACAAAATGTATATATTACACAAAATGTATATATTACACAAAATGTATATATTACACACAATGTATATATTACACACAATGTATATATTACACAAAATGTATATATTACACAAAATGTATATATTACACAAAATGTATATATTACACAAAATGTATATATTACACAAAATGTATATATTACACAAAATGAAAAACTGGGAAGGAAAGGAAGAGATGAGAGACATTGGTAAGGCGATGAACTGGTATTGAGAAACAATTGAAATGCTGAATATGACAAGCAGGAAATGGAAGGAAAGATCTATCTATCTATCTATCTATCTATTGCCTGACGCCGTGATCTCCGAAGGGGTGGCCAGGAACGAAACGCCCCCATGCACTTCTGTCCCCAGTCAGTCGACGGCCCTCCTCCCAACCAGCACCGCCTTCATTCATATACTTTTTCACTCCATCCTTCCACCTCTCTCTCGGTTTACATTTCCCTCTCTGTCCTTCCACCTTGCTCTCGTACACCCTCTTAATTTAAGTCATTCTCTCGCTTCATATACGTACCATATGGCCGAACCATCTCCAGGTGTTCCTTTTCAAACTTTCCAGCACATCTACCTCCACACCACACCTCCTTCTTACTTCCTCATCCGTCGGTCTATCCCCCCATGTAACTCAGCACGCACTTCTCAAGTAACTAATTTCCACCCCTCTCACTCTTGGGCTGAGTCTCTCCACCAACGTCCATGCTTCGCTTCCGTAAGGAAGGAAAGGTAAAATCATAATAAAAGAACAAACGAGAATACTATAACAATGAAATAATTGTACGGAAATGGCAAAGCAAAACATTGTCGTTGAAACAGCATTTAAAGCTGAATAAGATGTGAAATTGTAAGGAAGGCGAAAACAACAATAACAAAGGAAAAGAGATAACCAAAGAGGATATACGCACAATAATAAAGGAAAAGAGATAACCAAAGAGGATATACGCACAATAATAAAGGAAAAGAGATAACCAAAGAGGATATACGCACAATAACAAAGGAAAAGAGATAACCAAAGAGCATATACGCACAATAACAAAGGAAAAGAGATAACCAAAGAGGATATACGCACAATAATAAACTGGAAAGAAGGAAGGGAGAAAAGAGAGCCATTGACAAATCGATTAACTGGTATAGAGAAAGTAATAAATGCTGAATAAGACGAGCAGGAGTTGGATGGAGAAACGAAAGCACACTAGTAATGGAAAGATAATGGGAGAAAACAGTAAAGGAAAGAGTCGAGAGAAAATACAAAACATGATCAAGTCCCTTGATTTTGGCCCTGTCACTCTTTCAACTATGGGGGAGGCACTCGCTATAGGCAGTTATGCCTTTTGCCTCCCTCAATCACATAGAAAAAAAAAAAAATAATAAAAAAAAAAATAAAAAAAATAACGAATACAAAAGATTACAAAGGAAAGCACACAACAACAGACCCACTGATTCACACTAGGCTTTAATTATTGTATTATATTAAATATATTATACTATTATTTATTACTATTTGTATGAAGGAGACAAAATGCTGCTGAAGGGTGTGATGGCGTAATGGTTAGAGTGTTTAAAATGTGTGTGCGGTAACCATAAATAAGTCTATAATAAAACCGAGTAAGACGTAAGATGTAGGTAATAATGAAACAAGAACAACGAAGAATGAAGAGAGATAGCCAAAGAATATCATAGGAATATTATAGAATGTCTCTTGGAATCAAAGGGGTACAATCTTGCCCAATAACTACCAAGCTCCCATAAGTTCTCCCTAAACTGAATAATATCGTTTAAGGGAGGAAGGGAGTATATGTTTTGCTCATTTATGTATCTTTATTACTATTTTTTTTTTTTTTAGTTTCCTCCCTAGACCTCTATCAAACTTAAAGTTTAATGCAGAAATTTGGTAGTAGCCATTGAAAAACAACTGCATATACAAACGTTAAACATTGAATCAAGTGAATAATATATATATATATATATATATATATATATATATATATATATATATATATATATATATATATATATATATATATATATAATTATATACAGTATATACACTATACATGTATATATATATATATATATATATATATATATATATATATATATATATATATACAAAATGAGCCTGTAATTATCTTGTAAGATGAATGTTTGGGTTGACAGCCATTATTCATTTTAATTTATTATTTCAGTTCCTCCCTTTAATTCCCTTTGACACTCTCTCTCTCTCTCTCTCTCTTTTTTTATACACAATTAGACCTTTTTGAGTTAGGTAAGACCTATATGAGTGAGGAGGGTTAGACAGTATTTGCTGGGATGCCTGGAACTTGTACGGCACCAATTTTCTAGAACTAAGATTAGGGTTTGACTCCTGCTCATCTTGAAGTTAGGTCTCATTCGAATTATTTCAACGATTGAGCTAACTTTGAGGATGCTTTACTGTATTCATCATTAACCATCTTCTCCATCATTGATTAGTGAGTTTGCAGCCAGTAGCCAGCGGTGACCGTGGGTCGAAGTTGAAGTTGTTGACCCAACATCTTGAACATGAGCAGGGTTGTTTCAAATCTTGCTAGGTGGAAGTTACCTGGTGGAGAGCAGTTCCGGAGAGGGGGACGACCTAGGGTTGGGAGCTTCATTCATCCTTCTTGACAAAGCACCATCAGGAAGTTTGTTGGTGATTGGAAGAAAATCTGTGTACTGGGTGGTGTAGTATCGGGTAGATGGGTGATGTTGCAGGTAGAAGGGTTGTACTTGGTGCTGGTTATAGATAGACCCAAAGTGAGAAGGTCTTAGATAAGCTCCTGTGTAAGAAGGTAGAAGCTTCAGGAGACCATCCAGGAGCTCTGTCTGTTGTTTTGATTGTTATGGGACAGTTGTTCTGAAGTCAGGTTCCTATTTTGTTTTGCAGTCATTCACTATTTGTTGTTCACTATACAGTATGTTTTTAGCGAGGCTGAGGTGGTGGGTTATCTCTGTGTGACTTGTGGCTCTCAAAGCACCGAGTTGATATGAGGTTTCTGGTTTTGTTTGAATGAGCTGATGGTGCTTATGTGGAGGTTCAGATGACTCTTGGCTTAAAGGCTGATTTGTTTGTGGTACTCTCTGCGATAAAGTTTGGGGTGATCCTGTGCTACGTTGGTGTTGTATGTGCTGGTGATGATGATATGAGGTTTGATGAAACTTGTGATTGTGTAGATGATTATATGTTAAAGCTCACTGTGGGGCAGTAGTTGTAGCGGTCACACTGTCACTTGTCTCGATGGGCTGACGTTGTTGCTGTGATGCTTCAGCCGTCCTCATAATCTTGGGTTATCCAGAATTCTACCATTCTCTGGAAGCACTGTTGTCAGCTTTATTTTTCTCCCAGTCTTCATCAATTATGTTGAGATTTGCTGAACAAGCGATGTCACTGGTGGAGATGTTTCTGTGTTGAGGCAGTAGTGCTAAATGTGTCACAGATGCGGATCACATTCACAAAAATTTCTCTGTAGGAAGCTATACTGTTGGCCAGCTTGGTGAGTCTTGCTAGAGAGGCACTTTGTTCTTTAATTTCTGTGTTGGCAGTCTCAAGACAAGTAGGAGATTCGGTGTAGCTAGGAGTAGTTATTAACCCTTTTGCGCACTGCAGGACGTGATTGTGTCCTTACAGTGATTCTTTAAAGCTGTGTGACCATCAGGGATGTTTAGAAATCTTTAGTGTAATTACTTCAACCTCTGCAGTTGTCTTTGAGAAAGTTGTGGGCAGAAAACTAATTTTGGAGAAGTATTTATGAGATTAAGATAATTTGATTTATGAATACTAAACAGCAACCCCCGGAATCTGAAAGGGTTAAAGAAGCACAGTTGGCAGCTGGTTGCATCTCATACTTCACAGGGTAGATAATCCCATTCTTTCCCTCAATGTTCCTGTCTGGAACAGCAAAAGGCTTCTTTTCATCCTTATCCCAGCACGTGATATGGTACATATTGTTGCAGTTTTCCTTCTGGCACTTGGTACTTTCATTGTGTGGACCCACTGCTGTGTAGCCACACACACAACAATACTCCTGAGGGTTGTAGCCAGACATTCCAGGAAATCTGCTGATCTTGAGGTGTGAGTTAGTGGATGCATCTCCAGCCATGTCCAGAGTATGTGTGTGAGTGAGTGAGTGAGAGTGTGAGTGAGAAGCGGTTATGAGTGGTCGGTTGAGGACGAGGGAAGTGTATATGCTTTGATAGGTTATTAGTGATAACTGGGTGGAAGGACAGAGAAGGAATGATAAAGGAATAATGAGGGATGAGGGATAAAGGTAGGGAGGAGTGGAGGGTAGGATGTTGTTGTGTGGAGAGGAATGTTTGTTTAGGTAAGGGAGGTGGGTTGGAAGGGGAAAAGCAGGTAGTAATGGATGATGGCTGCTTTGTCTGTGGTCAGCTTCTCTGGTGTGGGGGAGGGAATATCCCGGTCACTCTCTCACTCCTCACTGAACACGTGGATCAATAAAGTTTATGTTATATTCTGTTCCACTTCACTGATGTTGAAGATGATTTAATCGTTTGTTGCCCTGTTACTTCATACACGTCTCTGATACGTTGTTGTGGACGAGAAGTGAGAAGATTAGTGTCCTGGTAACAACATAATGGGGCCTGCCTGAGCCCCCTCTCTCTTACTCACACACACACACACACACACACACACACACACACACACACACACACACACACACACACACACACACACACACACACACACACACACACACACACACACACACACACACACACTCTCTCTCTATCTCTCTCATCTTTTAAACTACTTCCGGCTTCCTTCCTCCCTCTTTTCAGTAATTGTCTTTCCTTCTCGCTTCTCGATTACTCGACTGTTAACCCTTCAAGTTCGATATTTTGTTTCTTTTGTTTTACATCATTAGACGATTGTATGTAGAATTTTAGGCAACTGTCGAGGCTTGCTCCTCTGTATACTAGAGGTTCTTCCTAAGTTGAGTTAAATTCTCTGATGTGACCAATAATTAACTGGAGAATATGTTACGCATTGAATGGATTAATTTTTGTTTTTTTTCCTTTTGATTCTTCTGTTTCTGTTCCCTTTCAGTGTCTACCTTCTTTGATTTATGTTTTCAGTTTGGTGTATAGTTTTTGTTTCTTTTGAGTACGATGACCCGCCATGTTTAGTTTATCCTGGTTGATATTAAGCGATTTAGACAGTTTTAGTAAAAGACAACTTTAAAGGAACCCACCTCGGTTTTTTGTTTTATTTTTCTCTCCCTCTCTCTTTGGCTTGTATTCATTCGGCCCCATTCAGCCTACTGTTTTAAGACGTTTACCCTCATCCAGGTGTCAATATTTTCCTGGCGAGTGGTAGCGAGCCAGCATGTATATTTGTTTTTTATGACAGCAAGCTAAATTTTTAAAATTTTCGATAGAAAAATTTCTCCGGCGAAGCCGGATTTCTCCATACAATGCTGGCTCGCTGTCGCTCGCCAGGAAGAAATCTATACCTGGATGGGGATAAACGTCTTAACACAGTTGACTGAATGGGGCCTAATGGATACAAGCCAAGGAAAGAGAGAAAGGAGAGAAATATAAACAAAACCGGTGACCCCCCCTTAATCGAGGGATTAAAGCTATTAATTCCCTCAGGACTATGATAGTGTTTTCTTGAAGTCTGACTAACACTAGATCATTATTTTTAACTCAGAAAATACCTCTCATAGACAAGTGGTTAATATTTGTGTTTGTCTCAGTTTATTTAGCATTCTATTACATTTCCTCGTGTTGTATGTCCTTTATTCATCCTGTGTTATTTCACGCATTATATTTTCCTATGTTTTCTTTTCTTTAGGTTTTAATATTGTATCGAGCGACATAACATATACTTATTTTCCATGATTTATTTATCTGCAAATATTTCATCTATTGAATAATGTTTTAATCTTTAAGTTCATCTGTTTTTATATTTATTTCGGCTCTTTGCACTTTCGTCTCTTTCGTCTTTTTCATATCCTTATATTTATTTTGTCTTCCTCAATATCAGTTCGTCGGTATTCCAATGGCTCTCCTCTCTTCCTTTCACCCGTGCTCTTTGAAGGCTGGCCAGTCTTATATTATCCTTTCGTATTTTCGTCCATATCTCTTTCGTATAATTCAACCCCTAATCCTTCTTTAACCCCTTGAAGATTATGGCGCAGTATTCTGGTGTTTTATTAAGGGGAGATAGGCTGGGTTTTTTGGTTTCAGGCCCCCTTCTCCCTCATGTTTGCCATATTAGTTTTGAGATTCTAAGACGTTCGGCCCATTAGTTTGGCGATTTTAAGACCTTACACCCCATTTCTTTGTCAATTTTAAGACCTTTCGTGCCATTTAGGTGTTGACGTTTTCCTGGCGAGCGGTAGCGAGCCTGTACTTTTAGAAGGAATCGGCCTTCGGCCGGGAAATTTTTCTACCGAAAAATGTAGACATATATCTTGAAAAGGTGTCTAAGGAGTGTTAGTTTAAAAAGAGCTTTTAAGAATCAGTGTTACAGACCTCAAACAGCTAGCCGTCTAGTAGTGTTTTTAAGGGGAGGTATGTCGTATCCCTGGACCCCTATCTCCATCATGTTTAGCCTCATTAGCTTTGAGATTTTAAGATGTTCGCCTCATTAGTTTGTCGATATTAAAAGCTTTCGTCCCATTCTTTCGTCAATATCAAGACCTTTAGTCCCATTTAGATATCGATTTTTCATGGCGAGCGATAGCGAGCCTGTAATATAAGAGGAACTGGCCTTCGGCCAAGAAATTTTTCTACCGAAATATGTACACATTTTTCTTGAAGGGGATCTTGAGTGTATTTTAAGCTTGTTAGAGGTCTAGGGAGCAACCTAAAATCCTTGTTTAAGATGAGGATAAGTCAATTTCTCGCTAGCTTAAAAAAAACAGGCTATAGGTCCCTTAATGTATGTTACACGTGATCCCTAGGCCTAGTATTGGTTAGTTTAGTTCACAGCCAAAAACAGGCTATAGGTCCCTTAATGTATGTTACAAGTGATCCCTAGGCCTAGTATTGGTTAGTTCAGTTCACAGCCAAAAACAGGCTATAGGTCCCTTAATGTATGTTACACGTGATCTCTAGGCCTAGTATTGGTTAGTTCAGTTCACAGCCAAAAACAGGCTATAGGTCCCTTAATGTATGTTACACATGATCCCTAGGCCTAATATTGGTTAGTTCAGTTCACAGCCAAAAACAGGCTATAGGTCCCTTAATGTATGTTACACGTGATCCCTAGGCCTAGTATTGGTTAGTTCAGTTCACAGCCAAAAACAGGCTATAGGTCCCTTAATGTATGTTACACGTGATCCCTAGGCCTAATATTGGTTAGTTCAGTTCACAGCCAAAAACAGGCTATAGGTCCCTTAATGTATGTTACACGTGATCCCTAGGCCTAGTATTGGTTAGTTCAGTTCACAGCCAAAAACAAGCTATAGGTCCCTTAATGTATGTTACACGTGATCCCTAGGCCTAGTATTGGTTAGTTCAGTTCACAGCTAAAAACAGGCTATAGGTCCCTTAATGTATGTTACACGTGATCCCTAGGCTTAGTATTGGTTAGTTCAGTTCACAGCCAAAAACAGGCTATAGGTCCCTTAATGCATGTTACACGTGATCCCTAGGCCTAGTATTGGTTAGTTCAGTTCACAGCCAAAAACAGGCTATAGGTCCCTTAATGTATGTTACACGTGATCCCTAGGCCTAGTATTGGTTAGTTCAGTTCACAGCCAAAAACAGGCTATAAGTCCCTTAATGTATGTTACACGTGATCCCTAGGCCTAGTATTGGTTAGTTCAGTTCACAGCCAAAAACAGGCTATAGGTCCCTTAATGTATGTTACACGTGATCCCTAGGCCTAGTATTGGTTAGTTCAGTTCACAGCCAAAAACAGGCTATAGGTCCCTTAATGTATGTTACACGTGATACCTAGGCCTAGTATTGGTTAGTTCAGTTCACAGCCAAAAACAGGCTATAGGTCCCTTAATGTATGTTACACGTGATCCCTAGGCCTAGTATTGGTTAGTTCAGTTCACAGCCAAAAACAGGCTATAGTTCCCTTAATGTATGTTACACGTGATCCCTAGGCCTAGTATTGGTTAGTTCAGTTCACAGCCAAAAACAGGCTATAGGTCCCTTAATGTATGTTACACGTGATCCCTAGGCCTAGTATTGGTTAGTTCAGTTCACAGCCAAAAACAGGCTATAGGTCCCTTAATGTATGTTACACGTGATCCCTAGGCCTAGTATTGGTTAGTTCAGTTCACAGCCAAAAACAGGCTATAGGTCCCTTAATGTATGTTACACGTGATCCCTAGGCCTAGTATTGGTTAGTTCATTTCACAGCCAAAAACAGGCTATAGGTCCCTTAATGTATGTTACACGTGATCCCTAGGCCTAGTATTGGTTAGTTCAGTTCACAGCCAAAAACAGGCTATAGGTCCCTTAATGTATGTTACACGTGATCCCTAGGCCTAGTATTGGTTAGTTCAGTTCACAGCCAAAAGGACCAGGGTTCGATTACTGGCAGGACGAGACTATTTGGGTGACTTAAGGGAGGATGGGCGTCTTCATTTGCTCATTTATATATTTTGTTATCACATTATTGTTTCCCCTCCAGACCTCCACAAGCTTTAACAAAACACCCCCAAGACCCTCCTTCAAGATAAATGTGTACATTTTTCGATAGAAAAATGTGCCGGCTGAAGGCCGGTTTCTCTTGAATTACAGGCTCACTATCGCTAGCCAGGAAACAATCGACACCTAAATAACACGAAAAGTATTAATATTGACAAAGAAATGGGGCGAAAGGCCTTAAAATCGCCAAAGTAATGGACCGAACGTCATAAAATCTGAAAACTAATGGGGCAAAAAATGAGGAAGAAGGGGGACCAGAAAAACAACCCTCTCCCCGTGACCTTCATGACGTCAACCCCTTTATGACGTCAACCCCTTTATGACGTCAACCCCTTTATGACGTCAATTTCATCGTATTGTGGTTACTAGTAGAGGATTTTCTTTAGTTTATAATCTACCTCTACGATTCATAGAGATAAATACGATCTCATAAAACTCTCTGAATAACATAGGTCTTTCTTAAACTGCATACAATCGTCTAATTTTAGCCATAATCCAAGGTAAAGAGTCGTCATGGTGCTAAAGGGGTCAACAGTCGCTGCCTGTAGTAGACTGCGTATCTATACTTCATACAAGATTATTAAGGGGGGAAGGTTGCTCTTTCTGGTTCCCCTTCTCCCTCATGTCCAGCCTCATATGTTTTGAAATGTTAAGACATTTGTCTTATTAGTTTGGCGATTTTAAGACTTTTCACCCCATTTCTTTGTCAATACTAAGACCTTTCGTACAATTCAGGTGTCGATTATTTTTTTGGCGAGCGATAGCCAGCAGGCAATATAGTAGTAACCGGCCTTTGGCCGGGATTTTTTTCTATCGAAAAATGTACCTATTTATATTGATGGGGGGGGGGGGGGGGGTCTTAGCCGTGCTTGATGGAGGTATAGGGAGGAAACTAAAACAATATTACAAATAATTATGAATAAATATGCAAATAAATATGTCCATCCCCCTATCTATTATTCATACAAGATTACAAACTGCCTATCTATCACTTTATCTGTTTGCCTGTCACTGTGTATGTATGTATGGATGCATGTATGTATGCCTATCCATCCATACATCGATCCTTACATCTTTCAATCTACTCGTATGTCTCCTATATTAACCCCTTCTGTACCGGTGACGTCTTTGTAAAGTTAATTCTAGCTGTATTTAGCCTTTGTGTGCAGTTTAAGAACGATATGTGGTGGTAAAAATGGTTACGTGAGATAGCTCGAAGTCTGTTAACTGCTGAAGACCCTTTTAAACCCGAATAAGATCGTCTAATCGTTGCCAGAATAACGTAAAAATAAACGTCGCCGGTACAGAAGGGGTTAAAGATGGGAACAAACGATAGATGGCTAGATAGTCACATGAGGGGTAGTGGCGGGGACTAGTCAGGAGAGAGAGAATTCGTGAGGGTGCCAGGGGGGGGCGGGCGGTGTTAATAGGGGGTTGGTTACCATAGCAACCACGTGACGTCACATCGTGTTCCTACCCCTTCCCCCCCCCCCCCCCCCATTCTCTCTCTCTCTCTCTCTCTCTCTCTCTCTCTCTCTCTCTCTCTCTCTCTCTCTCTCTCTCTCTCTCTCATATCTTGGTTTAATCACGTGCAAATCTGTTATCATTCTTTAATCCTGTCCGTTCTCTCTGTTTACATATATCTTATTAATTACGTTAGATAGTTCTCATTCTGCCAGGTTCATTTTTTTGATTTACTAATAATTACGTTCGACGATTCATTTTCTCCCAGTCTTAGTCTTAAATTTACAATTATTAAAGTTCAAAGATTCTTTATCTGCCAGGTTCAGTTTTGTATTCGTTATAATGATTTACGTTCGACGCTTCGTTTTCTTCCAGGTTCCTGTGTTCATTTACATTTCTTCCATTTACCCTTCGCTAACGTGACTTTTAACTTAATTAACTCTCATTTGCTACATAGTGGAAGGTAAAGACAGCAAAGCAAAAGGCTCTCTCCCCACCCACCACTCCCTCCGACCTTGGGTCGGGATGGAATTTATTTGGGGAAACAAGGCCCCAACAGATCAAGAGACCATTGCTACTGGGAAATTCATAGTAAAGAATGAAGTTGAGAAATATTATATACTACTGATGCCTAACTTAATTCTTGTACGTATATTTTGTCCTATGTGAATGGAGGAGACAAAAGGCAGGTTGCCAGTAACGAGTGTCTCCCCCAAAGCCAAAAGAGTGACAGAGAGCTAAATTCAAGAGTTGTTGGGTAAAAATGCTTGGACACACGAAGTTTAAAGCAACCTAAGTCTTAGGATGAAGGAAAGATTGATTGCGGGAGATATTCCAAAGTTCACTAGTTAAATAGAAGAGAACAGATTTTTTTTTTTTTTTTTTTTTGCTAATTCTTGGGTTGGAGACTTGGATAGAATAGAAGCGGGACTGTGTTGAAAGGCGGGTGCCTCGCACTCGCTGCAAGAGAGGGGGTATACACTGAGAGAGATCTAAAGAACAGTAATTTTTGTACTAGCAATAGAGGAGTGAAAGAGATACTCCAACCTCTTCGATATGGATGCCTAGCCTCCCTTTGAATGTGTCAATTATACTATATTGTACAACTTTCTCTGGCAATTTGCTCCGCTCGTTGACCACACTGTTGGTGAAGAAGAACTTTGTGACATTGCGATTCGGTCTCATGGTTATATATTTAATTCCATTTCCCCGAGTTGATGAACTATTATTGGTCTTAAACAGTGAATTTTAATCAATTGTGTCGAAGCACTTTAATATATTGGAAATTCAGGTCCTGCATACTGTTTTCTTAAGTGAAACAAATATATATTTTTAATCTTTCGTGATATGATTGATTTCGTAGTGACGGTATCAACTGTGTTGCTTTACACTGCACTGACTCAAGTTGTTTTTAAATATTCCTTGTTCAGATAAGGAAACTAAAATTGTATGCCGTATTCTAGATAGGGCCTCACTAAGAGAGAGAGAGAGAGAGAGAGAGAGAGAGAGAGAGAGAGAGAGAGAGAGAGAGAGAGAGAAATACTCATAGTATTGGGTCAGGAATTCACGTAGCTATGTCTAAAGAAATATTTGTCTTTATATATATATATATATATATATATATATATATATATATATATATATATACTGTATATATATATATATTCTGACATACGGAGCCCTGTATGTTAATTTAAGAGTTAGAATTAGAGTTGAAGGAGCCGAACTACCCAAACGGTGAAGCAGTGGGGAAACTACCTCGCCCGCATACCTGCAAACAAGCCTTCACACCTGCGTGCGTCACAGGGGACTCTGCAAACTACCTCGATGCCACGATGCTATGACGTATGATCGACGCCGGGAGCTGTGATTGGACCAGGCACCTGCTATGCAACTCGAGGAGCTATGATAGGGGCGCGCACCATCACTCGCCTCCTGATTCGTTCCTACACCATCATTGTTTGGTATATAAGACCCGAGTTGTGGGCATTCAAATCAGTCTCATTTGGAGTTGGGGAAGGTGAACTTGCAGCTGGAGGAAGACGGGGTGAAGTATTATAATGGGATTGTGACTGTCCGTCAGATTATATATGTGTGTGTTAAGTGTGTTCGGTGTAAACACTTACGTTATGTTGGTTAGTGAGATATGTGATTGGGACGTTAACACTATTATTGTGTACTTAACTATTTGATTGCGAATTAACGTGAACGCTACTATTATTGTGTATTTTAACTATTTGATTGCGAATTAACGTTAACGCTACTATTATTGTGTACTTAACTATTTGATTGGGGAATTAACGTTAACGCTATTATTATGTACTTAACTATTTTAGTTGACTAACTTGTGGACTAAAGCAACTCTTTAAGTAATTGGGTTATGATGAAAGTAATACTATTGTTTTATATTAATACTTACGAGTTCGTTAATTTTCTTTGAATTAAGCTTACATTGCTTAACGGTGCTTAGTACGGTGATGCTATTGTCTCATATTAGTAATATCGCCTTAGACTAACATGGCTGTGTTAATATTACTTCTAGTGATTTCCTAAGCTGAAGAAAATTCTTTTGCTTCAAAATATTATATTTTGCTTTTCATATTATTTGAGTGAGACCTGAATCGAATCTATGAAACGATCCTGTAACTTTATTTACTCATAATCAAACCAATGTTACGTGGTTAAGAAATACATTTAACTAATTATTAAATATATATCTAACTTTTTATGTGACTTTGATATTACTCCTGATGATAATAATAATATAATTCTATTAACGTAAGACAAGAACCAAGAATAATTAAATTAAATATAAATAAAAGGACATATAAGAAAACTATCTATTCATTCAAATAGGGTAAGAGACTGAAATATTCTTACTTTAATATTTATCTTTCAAGACTTTTTATAGAATTAATAGTCCTTCTTTAGATATAACTTATTCGGTTCATAACCAT
>JBAKBP010031401.1:0-24479 GCA_037953745.1 Lithodes maja | reverse complement strand
GTATGACCACATGTAATAACAGTAAAACAAAGGCAAATAACTCATAATAAACAACAGTAACACATTAATGAATGATTTGTCTAATATAAAACAATATTACGATGCCTTCCCATGTCAAGGAGTGTTGACTGTGCTACTCCGGAAGAAATGGCGCAGAGTGCGAAAATTCAACCGAGTAAGACTGGGTAGAACAGATCAGTAGGCTGGAGTAACATCTTGTCCTACTCCGTTTCCTAATAGAGTTCGTCAGAAGTTTGACAAAGTGCAGTTGGTTATAAATACCTAGTACAACGGAGCCAAACTGAGTATAAAGGAATGTAAAAAAGTACAATTGTGTTCACGTACAATTGTGTTCACGTACAATTGTGTTCACGTACAATTGTGTTCACGTACAATTGTGTTCACGTACAATTGTGTTCACGTACAGAGTAGTACGTAGTGATGTACCGACTTCAATGACAAGAAGACATATACTGTATATAGGGGCATATACAGTATGAGCGACCCATGCCACACAAGCCAATTTCCCCACCTCAGAAGAACATAAGTAAACGGGAGCTTGCAGAGAGCCGATTGGCCCGCACTAGGCAGATCCCTTTCACACCCAATCCACTTCGTCCATATGCCTATCTAATTTTTTCTTGAAAGTATCTATTGTTCTTGATCCGACTATAGTACTTTATTTCACATATCTACAACTGTTACCAAACCAATATTTGCCTATATAATTTTTTGAAACAAAATGTATCTAATTTGAAACCATTTGTTCGAGTACTTTCGCTATCATTGAGCTTCTGTACATTTGTCATGCCCTCTTTATTAATCTCACTAACTCGCTTGAAAACCTATCATATCCCCTCTAATTTAGCTGCTCTCTAACGAATGTAAGCCAAATTTCTTAATCTTATCTTCATACGGAAGATTTCCAATATTATGGATGATTGTTTGTAATTTTTCGTTGTCTTCTCTCTCCATTCTGTAATATGGACACTCAAAATCAATATATTAGTAAAACTAATAGTGTTAACTACTGTTACTAACACCTTAGTCCCTGGAAAAGGAAACTAACTTATTCTGGCGACTGTACTTTGTGATTATCCTTAGTATTTTATTACTCTGGTGTTGATATATTAATATTTTGCTATTGATATTTTCATAACCAGTCGGACTCTTGTGAGCTTTTGCTTTATAATCTGTATTATTTAGTCCATTATTTCGCATTTACTCAAAGTGATCTTATCATTTATCATTTAACCCTTGTCTGGCGGGGGTGGACTAAAGTCGGGCTAGAGAACCATGGACTATGTGGCGGCGACCGACTTAAGTCTGTGTGCAATTTTGCAGCAATAATGGCACGAGCGGGTGGAGGAGCGTAGGTCGGCCATGACCGCTCGGCACGGGGCCCGCACGACTACTGACGTTTACTCCACACACACTCCAGCTAGCCACAAACACACATACACCAATTATAAAAGAGCTAACTGGGAAGCATTCACAAATGAGACAGAACAACACTTCACAACTCTAAACAGTACACCCATCACTAACATCAACAATGCTGTACACATACTCAATAAAACTATCCAAAACACTGACAAGAAACACATTCCAAGAGGTAACAGACAAAGACACAACCCCAACTTCACACCAGAAATTCAAAACCTCATCAGACAACGCGACACACTGAAACACTCCCCAGCACCCCACACACAAGACATCACACAACAAATGCAAGCACTCAACACCCAAACTAACAACAAAATACAAGAACAACAAAAACTAAATTGGAATAACTTCCTACAAACACTTGATTACAAAACAAACCCCAAAAAACTCTACAAAACACTAAACAGCATCACACTTTCCAACAGCAACACAACACAATCACATGCTGCAATCACAACAACAGACTCTACTCCTTCATGTAAACAACAAGCAAACACTCTCATCAATCACTTCTCACATGTCAGCCACCTACAACCTCACAAAGACGACCGACGTGTCATCCGACGTAAGAGACAATTCCCCACAGACCCTGACTATACACCCTTCACCAATCACCAGACAAAGCATATCATCAACAATCTCAAGCACTCACCCGCCTGTGGCCTAGACAACATAAGCAACATACACCTCAGACACCTGGGACCACAAGGCATACAAGCACTCACTAACATATCAAACCACAGCTATTCACACAACACAATACCAGACATTTGGAAGCATGGTATCATCATCACATTCCCCAAACCCAACAAAGACCACACGCTATCCTCCTCGCACCGCCCCATCACACTCCTTTGCTCCCCCTCCAAAGTCATGGAACGCCTAGTATTACAACTAATTACACCCGACCTACCCCTAGCTCCAACACAACATGGCTTTAGGCCACTGCACTCCACAAACACTCTTCTCACAGACCTTACACAAAGAGCTTTTGACGGCATCAACTCAGCTAGACCACCACACAGATCACTATTAGCCACACTCTACATTAGTAAAGCCTTCGATGCCATCCCCCGCCACAACCTAACAAACAAAATCTACAACACAAACATGCACAACAACACAAAAAGGTGGCTGGCCAACTTCCTAGCAGGCAGATGTGCACACGTATCTTTTGCCGGTCAGTCATCTAAAATCAGAAACTTTCCAAACGGAGTCCCACAAGGATCCGTCCTATCGCCCGCACTCTTCAATCTGTACATGCACGATATAACTACACCCAATACGCCCCAAATAAACTTAGCCTCCTATGCAGATGACATAACACTCACATGCACACACCATGAACCAAGAAGAGCAACAGATCTCCTTCAACCCTATCTCAACACACTACATGGCTGGTGCACTACAAACAGACTTAATCTAGCCCCAGCCAAATCCACCGCAACCCTGCTCACAAGCTGGACAGGAGAACACAAATACATCCCTCAACTCACCATAAACAACACACCCCTAACACATACACACACACACCCAAAATCCTAGGAGTAACATATGATACTCATATGACATTCAAACAGCACACCACAAACATTAAAAAGAAACTGACACCCAGACTTAATGCCCTCAGGTCACTTGCTCACACAAAATTTGGACACAACAAAGAAACTACCACCACAGTATATAAACAATACATAAGATCAGTGATGGAATACGCAAGCCCAGCCTGGGCTTCTAACCTAGCTGAAACGCATCATAAGACCTTACAGACTATTCAAAACAAAGCCCTGAAGATCATTACAGGCTGCACAGCTACTGCACCCACAGATCACCTACATCAAGAAACCAAAATCCTCAAAGTCAAAGACCATCTGGACATGAGAGGCACTCAATTCCTGGCAGCAGCCTCCACGAACCAAGGCCACCCACTAAACTACATGGCAACACACCTACAGGCACCAAGACATATCAAAACAACACCCAGAACACGGTATCACACACAATTATTGTCCTCTCTTCCTCCCTGCCCACCCCGAACCAACTTCCAGAAGCACATCCATACTCATATCTCTCACCAATCCATCCACTCACTCACAGAGAACACGCAGCTCCATGCACGACCTCCCGAAATCCATCCTTCCGAATCCTCCCTCCCTCGCGAGGACAGAGTCCACCTGGCCAGGCTGAGATGCAGACACCATCCAGCTCTCCTGAGCTATCAGAAAAGACTGGATGACTCCGTTGTCGACGCCTGCCCGGGATGTAACACAGCACCCTATACCATTAAACACATCATAGAAGACTGCATTTCACACAACCACTTACGCCAACAACACAATCTACACTCAATGAGAGCTCTGTGGGAAAGCCCGATCGTGGCCATGGCCTTCCTCAGGGACTCGGGGCTGTTCGGCCAGGCAGCTTAGGGAACAACAACAACAACAACTCCACACACATCCACCCTCCCTCCCTCACTACACAGGGTATTATGTCAAGAAATTACCGTATTTTAGTGATTTTTCCTTCGTCTTGCACGATCGTTGCAAGAGAACGCGTGGTCATAGGAGGATGGTTCTGGTGTCATTGGAAAGCTGAATTAACGCCCTTTCAGGAATACATAATTATATTATGCACTGGCTCTTGTTTATGCATGAAAAAGAGCACGGAAACAAGGCCATTTAGGCTAAAACCACCCGCTTGGCGGGTAGTAGAAATTCCTTAAGGGCCCGCTCGTAAGGCGTTAAAAGTGTTTGATCTTCTCTAAATTGTTTTACTAGTCTTGTTTTCATGCTTAACATGTGCGCTTTATTTATTTTAATTAGGTATTAGTTTCATCCCGAGTTTCTGGTAGTGTTTCTTCTTTTCAATATATTACAATTTGTATGCTAATTACTACTCTGTCTTGATATATTTGTGTCATTATATTTGTTTATGATAATGGTGTTGATGAGCATTTCCAGATGTCCCCTTATCACAATGTTCTGCCTCGATTCTTGCAAATGTATTGCATCTCCTCTTTGACCTTCCATATTTATCTCCCCTCTGTCGTTCATCTTCTTCTGCTGCCAATATTTCAACTGGTGTCATTTTTCTTCCTCACGCTGCTCTCTCCGTTGTAAGACCTTTGTTCTATAATTATCCCTTCCTCTTGCTTTTTATGTCGGTTTCTTTTCAACACTGTCTTTAGTTACATATCTATATGCTCCAAAAAACATATACTGAAAATTCAAAGATTACAAAATAGAATTGCTCGACTTATCACTAAAAACTATAATTTTGATGTCAGCCCATCTTCTTTGTTGACTAATTTAGATATAATGAATGTAATGTGTTACGACCGGCACAACGAAATAAACAAGGGCACTTAATATTGGACTATAAGATAGGCTATATCTGCAACAACGGTACGCTAATTCCAAACCCTCGAACTATTACGCCGGTGAACAAAACACTTAAACCCTCCAGAGTTAATCTACTGGATAACGGGGTATCAATTAACTGGGTTTAGTGCACTTCTACAAAGGCTTTCCGGTGACGGCCAAGCCTACTCACAACAAGAGTAATTACGTTAATAAAAAGCTCTCAAGTAATAACAATGCTTAAATAAACTATGACAAGATTTAATAAAAGGTTATATGCTTATGTTATCTTTAGTGTGAGTCTGAACTCAACACTAAACTCTTCAATGCTCTATGAAAACACTTGAAGTCTAGTCCTACAGCAAACATATATGGAATCTTCTGAAAAACGTCTGATGCTCTAAGATGCTCGTCGAATATAGAACAGGAATAATGCAGGGGCAGGACACCAAAGCGTGTATCCTAGATACACCAAAAAGTAGGATACATATATATGGAAACAAGAGAGTGCAACAACTCTGTGACAGCACTAACAACAGCCACTCAAAAACAGTACTTCCTTAGCCAACGTAACAGCCATACTGGGTTGTGCACTATGCATCAACCTAGGCAAAAACAATACGTGAATAATTGCTAAAGCATACGCAGTTAAAGTAAATAAACAATATGCTGTCTTTCTTACTAATAAAGTCTAGCAGCGGTATAAAGGTAAAGGGAGCCTAGGCAGAGCTCAAGCATGCTCGCAACCTACTGTCTCCCCTGAACAGATTTCCCTTATCTTACGTTAAGTGACTAGGAGGCTCTCTTAGTAAGTCCAGATCTCAAGTATCTGGTCTTACCCTGGCGCTCCTCAAAGGTCAACAAAATTAGTTAGCAAGCATACAAGCAAGAGTAGGCAAAAGCCCTTCGCTTGTATACTGCTAGGCTTGCAAAGGAAAATATGCACAAGGGTGTACTACAGGCTACCTAGCTCCGTCGAAGTCGTACAGGCTCTGACTTGCCATATACATAACTCAGACAACGACCAAAGATACCCTCCACTGTCTAGCATTAAATAGTAATAAAGAACAACCAAATAATTAGAAGCACCCAATAATATGAATCCATGTGACTATGATTCTAATAACCTCTAAAGCTAGTGCAAAACATATATGTGAGAACAGGTGCTGGTAATACGACTGGCCGACAATGGAAGTTGTATGCAAGAACCAGAAGGGATGGGTAATTGAATAAAGATAAGAAGTATTGGAAAGAAGGAGTTCAGAGAGAGGAACAGCAGTAAAGGGGGTTAGATTGGAGACAGAATGCGAGGGACGTCTAGGACCAAGCGCACGATACCATGCTCTGAGGAGAGAGGAAGGTAGGAGCCCCACCACTGGGCAAAGGAGGGCGGCGACCAACCACAGGCCACTACGTCACAGGAAAAGCAGACGTCATAGACCACGCTAGGCACGCCGACTAATAGCGAGCGGGTGGGCCCACCGAGCGAGGAATGCACACGTACATACGCACACACACTGCCTCCTCGCTCTCAAACTCTCTCTCTCACGCGCTGCATGTTATAATCACTACTATGGATATAAAATACTTCTAAGTGTCACAGACAAGAATAAAGGCAAACACTGATCTGTCTGTGACAATACGAATACTAAGAAAGATAGAATATCGTTCTACGATTATTATAGCCCATTTCACTGCCGTGGCGAGTGCTAGCAAGTCACGAGTACATTCTGGCAAGCTGACCAGCGTAACAAATGCAACATAGGAATTATTCTATGTTTATAGAAATGTACTAATGTGGAAGAAGTATTACTCCCACGTATTTAACTGATCGAATAGATTATATTCAAGATCACCCTGTTAGAGAAAATAGAAGTGTGTCTAATAATATGTTGTATGTTTCTTCACCAAGGATAGAACAATTTAAAGAATCCTTGACGTAAGGTGCTCAAGAACATCTACAAGTGATTAATGCAAGATAATGTAATAATGTTTGTAATAATGGACAGTAATTTTCCTTAAATATGTGACCCATGATCCAGACCCTCTGGTGAGGAAAACTATACACCGATGTGCGCAAACAACAATAGTGATGTCAGCATTCCAACACCGACTTGACTCTTACCAAGGAAACAAACAACATCTAACAAGTATCAATATGGATCGTGAGGAAGTACTTACGCTGATCGATAACGAGAGGAAACACTTCAACGACGCACTTGATCGAGCTGAACGAAGTTTTACCAGGGCTAAAGAGACGGCTGAGAAACGAACCAACGAAATCATCGCCAGTCTCGAGTACACACAAGCAAAACTCGATGACGCCACAGAGAAAATGCATAAGGGAGAAAAGGAACAGCGTGAGTCTCTGAACAAGATCCTACAACTCACCCAAGAAAACCAGGAACTCCGAAACAAACGAGTCTCTGAACAAGATCCAACAACTCACCCAAGAAAACCAGGAACTCCGAAACAAACTAAGTCAATTGGTATCCCATGTTGATTACCTGGACGACCAGAGTCGTTGCAATAACTTACGCTTTGCTGGTATTCCTGAAGAACCCGGAGAAAACTGGGAAAAATGTCAGCAAGTGATCGTAAAAGTCTTACAAGATTGTCTCAAAATTCCCGCCCCAGCTTTCCATCGAGTTCATCGAGTTGGGAAGATCACAAATAATCGACCACGATATATTGTTGCGAGATTCTCTCGCTTCTCGGACCGTGATACTGCGCTGCGAAACAGGAGAATGTTAAAGGACACACGCATTTTCATGAATGAAGATTTATGCCAAGCATCTGCCGAAGCACGTCGTCTTCAACGGGATGCCTTCAATGAAGCTAGAAGGGAAACGGGAGACATGCCTACTTTAATTACCGGACTCTGGTGGTGAGGGACGCGGGCGGGAGAGGAGGGTGGGGCAGTGGCCCCTCCCCTCCACCCCGCCACTGACAAGCGCCTACGAGAGAGGAAACAGACAGTTTTCTACGAGTCAAAGTAAAGTGTGACCCATATCCAGTATATTATTGTTCGTGTATATAATACTTAATGCTTAATTCTATCCCTCTACCTTTTTATGAATTTGAATGATCGTGAATTCCTTATACTTCTACACAGTAATTCATATAATATACAAGATGATATTTTACCATTAGATATAATTGAAAGACTTACTTTTGATCCATTTCTTTATAATGATGACAGGCATAATAATGATCACGACCCAAATAATGATCTAATGGCTCTTGGCTATAACAACCCTTCTAGTAAATATATTGTACCCAGCCCTGAGGAAGATATTCTTCATAATATACCTAAGACATATTTTTTCAACTATAGTCTTTAATATATGCAGTGTACCTTTGCATTTAAATGAGTTTATCGATGAATGTGTTACACCTCTCAACCACTCTTTTGACATCCTAGTGTTATGTGAAACAAGGCTAACTAGTGATATAGAACATTTGTATAACATTCCACATTATAACATGTATTGTAACAGCCTAACTCGTAACAAAGGTGGTGTAGCAATGTACCTAAAGTGAAAATACACTTGTTATGTAAGAACTGACCGAACAGTCCAAAATGAATGTATCGAGTCGATATTTGTTGAGATAAATACCCAGAATTCAAGTAACGTTATTGTGGGTACAGTTTATAGGCGGCCACACACTATTTAATGACATAATATAATTTATTAATAACGAGGAAAAACAGTGCTATATTGACGGTGATTTTAAATTGATCTCTTAATATTTGAAACTGACGCCGCAGTATCTGATGTATTAAATATATGTTACTCCAGCCATTGTCTTAATCCTATAGTCAAACCTACGAGGGTAACTTCAACATCAGCCTTAATTATTGACCACATAATATTTATGGTCGAATAACTATCCTCAAAATTGTATTAATGGTATTATTCACAATACAATTTCTGATCACTTTCCGGTTTTCGCTGTTTTTCGCTCAAATGAAAATGTTGAGGAGGACGATTGCGTGATATTTATGTATAGAAATGTTAGCCATGTTAATATTGCAACATTCAAACAATGCTTAGAAAATGTTTCCTGTGATTTGGTGTTTGCCTCAAATAATCCAAACACAGTGTATACACATTTTCAAAGTATTTTTAATGTTTGTTTTAATAAATACTTCCCTATTATAGTAAAGAAAACAAAAATTAAGCACCTCTCTAAACCCTACATAACACCAGACATAATGAATATAAGAGAGAAAAATACATTATACAGGAAATATGCTACCCTTGTCTAGCGGGCCCTCTGTGGCCGTTTTGGGCCTTTTCAGGCCATTCTGACTGCTATATCAACCATTAGTATGAAAGGAACTGTATTGCGCCGAAAACTAGGTGGAAATCGCTACACAATGATGCAACATAAAGCTACGTAGCACTCGTGGAGCACTGACAGTGTTACCTCGAAGATGGAAGTTTAGCTGATTTTGCTACATTGCTCACTTTTAGCGAACTATTGGTTACACTGTCTTCCTCCCGCGCGGTGGGGGAACTGGAGTTTGTGTGGGCCGGGAGGCCACAGATGTCGGACGTATGGATCATTACTATCCCACCCATTTTCACTCGATTTCCACCCTTTTTTCACCCGTTTTTTGCCAGTTTTTTCAACTCGACTTATGTGGTGTGCCGCTCTTTAAGGGTTTTAAAAGGCCCATAACCTATGGTGAAGACTTCGTAAGTTGCGTAACAAGGTCACACTAAAAATATAACAAGCTAAATCTGATTATTACCAAAACAAACTAGAAGAAAGCACGGGAGACAGTAAGAAAACATAGAAGGTAATCAACACCCTTCTTAACAGACAAAAACATTATACAATTAGTGACACTTTTCTTATTAATAATATAGAAACCACAAGGCAAGATGACATAGCAAGACAATTTAACAATTACTTCATTAATGTTCCAAAGCAATTAGCAGAAAAGGTAGAAACATCTAATACAAACTTTAGGTCATATATGATGAACAGACAAACAAAAACATTCATTATGCGACACACCACAGAAAACGAGTTAAAAAAAGTTATATTCCAATTGGGAGACTCTTCACCTGGTTGTGAGGGTGTTCCTATCAGCATCATTAAGCAGGTAGCATCAGTTATGTATCCTGTTCTCTTGCATCTGTGTAACTCATCCTTCTCCACTGGTATATTTCCTGATCAATTAACACGGCAAGTGCTGAAAGACTAATAAGAGTTTTACCGTTGCGCTGCCGAACGCCTAATATAATCCAGGTTTTTGAGCGCGTACCAAAACCGCGGGCTTACAGCCAGGCTGCTACAAATTGGTGTGGCTGTAGTACAACTTGGCAACTCTCGATACCACCCCGCCACACGCTCGGCCCACACTCACTCAAGCGGTACACTAGCACTTGTCATGGAGCCTAGACGTCCCTCACGCTCTCGCCCTGATGACACAACCAGTCCTCCTTCTGGTGGTGTCAGCGGCCGTGGAAGGCAGAGAGTGGCTGCTAAAGACCCGAGCTACCATTACTATGGCAAGAGTAGCTCCGAGGACGAGGAACCTGCACGTAAAGCACGTAAAACACGTGCAAGCAGGGCCAGTGCACAGATGTCATTGTCTTTCGGGGACACTGCCACGACCACCCAGGCAACTGCTACTACCGCTACCACCAATACCACCACCACTGCCACCACTACCACCGACGCAGGAGGCCGCCTTGGGGCTGCAGGACCTGCGGGGGCCACTGGGAAGAGAGGAAAAGGCATGGGTAAAAAAACTTTTACCTCTGCCACTACCACCGTGCTACCACCACCACCACCACCAGCCGGCCCTGCTGCCCCTGCCCCTGCCCCTGCCAAAGGGAAGAAAGGGACGAAGGGCAAGGCAACAAAGGCGACAGGGACCACCATAATATTGCCATCCAGGACCTCTGCTGGCCCTGCTGACGCCGCCCCTGCCGGCCCTTCTGCCCCTGCCCCTGCCAAAGGGAAGAAAGGGACGAAGGGCAAGGCGACAAAGGCGACAGGGACAAACATAATATTGCCATCCAGGACCTCTGCTGGCCTGCCGACGCCGCCCTAACATACAGCTAACTGCCGTGGCTGGCCTTGGATAGCGACACGCAGACTTCCCTCCCTCCCACCAACCCACCCACCCCAAATCTCCCCTAAACACATTCATAAGGCTTATATATCGCATAATTGGTCTATATGCGGTATATTAATTGTTATATGGGTCGCCTACATACGTACACATACTTTATATATAGCATGACAGTACTGAAAATACGATATAAACGTAATATTACAGCCAACAGACCCTGTACAACTTGGCAACTCTCGATACCACCCCGCCACACGCTCGGCCCGCAGTCCCCGCACTCACACAAGCGGTACACAAGCACTTTTCTCCCGCGTAAACTCTCTCACCTCAGTTCCCGCCTCTAAACTCTCTCATAATTCGCTTATATGTCGCATATTTGGTCTATATACGGCATATTCCTTGGTATATGGGTGGCCTCCATACGTACACATACATACATATATGTACACATACTCTACATAGCATAAAAGTGCTCAAAATAGGATACATATGTGACATTACGCCCTAACCTGCCCTCCCCTCCCTCTACTCCTACCCCCTGGACGCGCGGATATTCACCCGGGAAATCTTGCCGCGCGATGACAATCTGGCCGCGTGATGCCGTTCGCTCCACTTTTTCCAATTACGGACCGCCCCCCCCACCCCCCCCCCCCATAATTTTTTGGGGGGTCAAATATATATGTATATGGCTCGATGCGCGCGAACATTCCCTACACGTTGATGTACTTTTCATCGATATTTGCAAGGGGCGCCAAAATCGTCATACCTAAGCACAGGGGTGCCTGTATACTATAGGGGGTGCGAAGCGGAGAGGTTAAAGATTGCTAAAGTTACGCCAATATTCAAATCGAGGGACAAGAGAGAATTTAAGAATGATCGACTTGTATCAGTTCTTGTATCACAAATTCACGGTTTTTGCAAGGTGATTGTTAAATTCAGTGGTGTTACAAAAGAAAAATATATACGGAGCCTGTAGCACAATTAATGCATGAGGCTGGGCTAGAAAATTGCTTAAGTTTTAATTTCAAACTAAAAATATAATTGCATTTTTTCCTGACCATAGATATGCTAACGTAATGATTTGACACATAATCCACCAATATCAGTAATACCTATTTAATTATCGTTGTCTATATACCTTTGAGATACATTAATAGTATTCTAAATTTACCAATATGTGTAAGATTAGAACAACTTGGAATCACTTGGGATAATTTGATAGTGACGTCGTTCCCCCATATTCGCAATTTGAACGGGCAACACGCTGTCGTTTTACATCTAGTAACACTGTGTTGTTTTAATTATAATCCTTCTAAAATATGAAAATTATATCCACCTTATAACACAAAACAATTCTTCTATAAATCAAAGACGTAAAACTATATTATATGCTGCTCGAGTATGTTGATATGTTGATTGAATAACATGAGGGAAACAGTTTTTTTACTGTTCAAATTGGATTAACACAACACATGTACACACCGAATAAATGAAGCAGTGTTCATATCACGCACGAGTTTAGTGCTAATGACATATAAATGTAAATATTAACCCGGCAAGCGCGATAGGCCTCACGGAAGGCTTCCTATAGGGAACGCGATAGGCCTCACGGAAGCAGGACCATAAAAAAAGCTTTCCCAAAAAAAAAAGGGCCTATCAAAAAAAAAAAATTTGTCTCTAGGTGAGATAATTCCCCTCCAGTACTCATCCATGTAAATCTCACCCACCCCCCTCCCCTCCTTCCCCACCTTATTCCCCCCTCCCTCCCCTCCTCAATTATCACCTATTTTCCCTCTTATTATCATCATTTATCGGTTATTTTTCTCTCCCGCGATAATGTAGCACAAGTGGGTTGCAGAAAAGATCGATATGTACCACACACACACCAGCCCAGACCGCCCCGCCGCCCTCAGTTACCTCACAGACAGCGAGAGAGGAGGGTTGACTGCAGCTCTCTCTCGCCTGACATTACGACCGGGTGGCCAATATCTTCGGTTTTCACCACCCAAATGCTTTTCCCACTTATTTTAGCACTCTTGAAGGTTCATATATACATCATATATGTAAAATAAAAGCATACCGAAAACAAATAATGGTCTATATTGTAAATATAACGAATTCTGTCAGAATCCAAGGCTAGAAATACACAAATAACTACCCTAGCTCCTAGGGCTATTTAGCGCTTAACAGGTTAATTAACAGTAAGAAGAGCCACAACAAAGAAATCCCCCCCCCCCACTCTCTCTCCCTCATATATATATATATATACATTTATATATTTGTCAATTATCTGTATCTTCTTCGGTTTTCACGTTCTTTTCTCTATTCTATCTCTTCTTCTTTAAGTTTCCCTGTGTCACCTTCTCTTCCTTCTTCACCTCCCTCGTCGCCTTCTTCCCTTCCCCGTTATCGCCATTAACTTGGTCAGATATCAGCTTTAACGTTTGGATTGTTGTTGTCATATTTCCCCCTGTACAGGCACGTTCAAATGACGCGTCCCATCTTCACCACCGTGACGTTCATTGTCCTCTATTGTGATTCGGTATTAACCCTTTATGTACCGGCAACGTCTTTGTAATATTATTCTAGCTCTATTTAGAGGATTGTATGCAGTTTAAGAAGGATCTGTTATAGTAAAAAGGGATAAGAGAGATAGTTCGAAACCTGTTACTTGCTGGAAGTCCTTTTTTAAACGGAATAAAATCGTATAATAGTATTGTTATGCCAGGGTTTTTACCGGAGTTTTATTGGTCAATGGTAGGCTCTTACTCGACTGGATAAGTTAAAGTCAAACAACACATGCTCGAAAGTCGTAAAGGGTAAATATAATACTGAGTACACACATGAATGTCCTTTTAATGATCACTTAATTATACAACATAAAATAATTCACTTTACACTGATACATAGAAATATATAATAGTCCTAGCATGGGTGAGGATCTACGAGGTAACTGGGAATACACTTAGCTCTCTTTCACTTGTATTAATTAATGTTATACACCTAAGGTACACTGGTGTAAGAATTAAATATAACTTTATTGTAACAGCGCATTTTGAGCGACTGTACACTCTAGGGTAACTCATATAATCACATATATAACTCACACCCTTATAACAGTTATTCACTTACTTAAGTATACTACTGTACATTCTAGTTGGGAATGATCTCCCTATAGATAGATCATCTCCCCCACATATAAAAGGACTTGGTACAATTCTTGCAGAGTAAGCAAGCGTTCCCACGGTCTTCTTAAAGTATTGTAGCAACTCCAATATGATTGCTAGCAACATGTATCGTATGACTCCACACTGGTCAGAAGCCGGCACGCTCGAGCCCCCAGGCATTGTCCAGTAGCAGATCAGAGAGCCACATAGGAAGGTGAACCCTTCATGCGGCCGTGGTAATTAATACAGTGACATATACAGTGACAGTGCGATACAGTGCGATAATTAGTATGTGAATACCATTATATATTTTTGCTATTCTTATTCTTTATTCTTTTACAGGAAAGAATATAATCACAGGAAAATAGCTCAATCTATTTGCTTTTATAATATAGTGCAAAGCTGTAGGTATTTCCCAGTTGGGTAGCTACAATACCTACAAAGAGAATCAGTAACTCAAACCAGCCCCTAATTAAGCATAATCTATTTTGTTGGTAATAAAACCCTAGAAAAACCCAACAGTGTCTTTAGTTCAAATCAATACCTTAACAAGTTACCTTTCAACATGTTTTACAGTGAAAACCTCAACTACAAAGCATAAACCAGGACAATTAAGGTAAGAGGTAAAAAGGGCAACCAAATAGTCACCGCTACATTATTGGTTGGCAGTGTATAATAGTCACCGCTACATTATTGGTTGGCAGTGTATAATAGTCACCGCTACATTATTGGTTGGCAGTGTATAATAGTCACCGCTACATTATTGGTTGGCAGTGTATAATAGTCACCGCTACATTATTGGTTGGCAGTGTATAATAGTCACCGCTACATTATTGGTTGGCAGTGTATAATAGTCACCGCTACATTATTGGTTGGCAGTGTATAATAGTCACCGCTACATTATTGGTTGGCAGTGTATAATAGTCACCGCTACATTATTGGTTGGCAGTGTATAATAGTCACCGCTACATTATTGGTTGGCAGTGTATAATAGTCACCGCTACATTATTGGTTGGCAGTGTATAATAGTCACCGCTACATAATTGGTTGGCAGTGAATATTGGGATTCGCGTTCCCCAAATCGAAAGCACAATTAAAATAAGACCTCCGAAGAGCAAACAAAAGCACTAAGAAAAAGCAATTAGAAAAACATTAACATAACAGAGCTAAGTGGAAAGAAAAACATCGATGAATGATAAAGACTAGAAGTCGATTCAGAGTGAACTGGTACTATCTCTCAGTACCCATCACATCAGCGCTGACCTTAGCATTTTCTTCACTGAGCCAATGAGTCAAGGTGAGCCCGCGCGCCAGCAACTCGCCCCAGCAACTCAACCCTAGACACACACACGCACGCACGCATACCACGCCCAGGCCAGAGTATGTCGTGTGTGTGAACTGTGACGTCACAGGAATTGGTGACGACATAAGGAGAAGCAATCTACTCTACGGGATCACCCCTTCAAACTTCATTCTACAACAGCTGACTAGAAGACCTTCAAACATCGCAACATTCAGCTTTGTATCGGTTAGTCAGAAATAACATACAAACTAAATATACTAGTAATTAGTGCTAGTAAAAATCCTGTCAACACAAACAAGCAATGCCAAAGTATCTTAACTATTCTTTCAACTTATTCATGTGTATAGAATAATTTAGCTGGGACTGTACGTTCCTCATTAATTTCATTCCTTCTATGAATTCAAGTTAGATAACAAAAATTAAGTACTCTATATTTGCAGTACCAGTTTCTCAAGTAATAACTTAGCAGAGATTCAAAGACTTACTTCTGTTACACACTGTGTTAATTTGTTTTCAATTTCTAAGTAAGAGAATAGGCTTCCCTATAGTGCCTTACTAACCTAATTTTTCTTAGTAAGAGAGTATTCTTATACAGTACTTTACTAAGCTGAATTTTCCAGAATTTTCCTGTTTTCACAAACTAACTGCTCACTCATCAGACTAACCACCATTATCATCCATACAATTTTGGGTACATGTGTGTGGTTAAGAGAAATCCCTATTATCAAAATGTTTGTACCAGTGCTAACATTTGTTTTGTGGGATTTTTTTTTTTTTTTTTTTTTTTTTTAAGAGACAATGAACGGAGGAAGGAAAAACACAGATGAAACAAAAAGGTCCATGTGCCTAAAGGCATCCTCCATTCATAACATGTTTGTAACAACTGGATTTAAACATTTGTAGATTGTAAGTTTGTGGAAAGCAATTCGAGGGAAGTGAATTCCAAAGAGTAGTAGCTCTGGGGATAAATGAATTCTGATAAGCAGAAGTTCTGCATTGTGGAGGAGAAAGTGTAAATTCATGGGCGCTCTCAGCTGCCCTAGTTCTACGGGGAAAGATGTGGAGAGGCGGCACAATTGAAGCAAGTTCCTCGGAACAATTGCTGTGAAAATATCTTTAGAATAATGCAAGGGATGCAACGTTTCTTCGTATGGATAATGTAGGAAGGTCCTGTGTGATTGCAGGGTTATTGATTAATCTAATAGCTTTATTTTGAATTTTGTCCAACTGCCTCAATGCAACCACTCCACTTCCACCCCACAGAGGTGAACAGTAATCCATCTGAGAACGCACATGACTTTTATATATCACGGCCAACTGCTCGTCAGTGAAGAATTCTCGAACTCTGTACAGGAGTCCCAGTTTTTTAGAGGCATTCATAGCAATGCTTCTAACATAATGTGTCCAGCTCAAGTTAGTAGTTAATGTTACACCGAGAATGTCAATACTAGGGGAAGTGGGAATATTTACATCATTAAAAAATATATGGGAGTCAGTGAGATTCTGTCGGTTAGAAAATTGAATGTACTTGGTTTTCTGTGCATTAAAGGAAACTAGATTCTTTTGTCCCCATCCATTAATTCTAGAAAGGTCCTGGTTCAGAGAAATTGCAGTGTTTATTTTTGAATTTATAAGATCGGGTTGGGTGACAGAATTGGTAAATGTGAAGGAACTGTGGAGTGTTGAGTCATCTGCGTAGGAATGTATTGGATTATGAGTGGTAGATATGAGATCATTGATATGAATGAGGAACAGAATTGGGGCCAAAACTGATCCCTGGGGAACACCAGCATTTATTGAGTGAAATTGAGAATAAAGGCCATCTACCATTACACATATTTTTCTGTTATGAAGATAAGAAGAAATTAGTGGAACTAATGATGCAAGGCCGTAGTGTGACATCTTCGACAATAAGGATTGATGCCAGACTCTATCAAATGCCTTTGATATATCCAGTGCTATTGTATGTGTTTCACATTATTTGTCAATGACATCCAATCCAGGTATCTTTACCAAAAAGTGTAATTTTTCCTAATGTCCTTTAATCTTTTTAGAAAAGAGAATGTTTTAGAGGAAGATCTCATATCCTCGGATAGTCAAGCTGAAGGACATTCAGACAGTCCTCCTGAAGCAGAAGGAAGGGAAGTAGCACCACAGTCGGTCACAGAGTTAGATAAAGAGGTAGACAATTCTTTTGACGCTGACATTGACACACTTACTAACCAACTGTCCGACTCTTTCAAGGATAAATCGACTTATCCACCAGAGGTTGACACCTCCTCTAGCGCCTGCGGTACACAAAAGGTTACATCAGACCTCGTCGACACAGAGTCTAGCGTAAACCTAAGCGCAAGCGGGGGGACAAAGGTAATTAACGCGCCTCCAGAATCTACAAAAACCAAGTCGTTCCAGTTACGCCCTACAATTTTAGACGTACGCCAACATCGATCAGGTAGGCTATATCCGACAGGTAACTTGAACATGTCAACTACTCCGCCGATGACTACTACGACGGCTACGAGTACGACTACTACAACACCTACCATGTCAGGACACGTGCCACCACCAACGATAACCATTGTGCCAACAGGGCATGGTGTTGCATGTTACTCCGGGAAGGACTGCCCTAATTACCCGGGGGGAGTTCTCGCATTTTTCAGGAACATCGAAGGACTCATGAGAAACAGCAACATTATTACTGATGAAGACAAAATTGAGCTTGTTAGATCATACCTGAAAGACGGCTCGAAACCTAAAGTTTTTCAGTCCATCCTAGGCTTCCAAACAAAAAAATACCAGGAATGGAAAAACTACATGATCGAGGTCTTTGGGGATGGTAACCAAGGAGGAGAACTAGCCTTCATCCATAGATTAGGTGACAAACTCGACACAGATGGCGGAGAGCATGACCAATACATGGCCATGGCAATAGCCGGGGATGTATATGCAGATGCCAAAGGAAGGTTTCTAGCGCCCTCTTCAGTATGGATCAACACTGCTACCCATGAGTGCATGATGCTGGAGAACTTAGGCAAAGTAGTGGAATATCTAGTAGACATGCTCATGCTGGATCCTCGCCTGAGGAAGGAAATGACAAAAACAGAATTCCTACCCACCACTAACCTGCAGAAGTTAGTGAGCAAACGTACATATAAGATTACCACAGACTTAGTACCAAAAGCCTTGGTAACCCCAGACTTGTTTGGGTCTGCCTCAGGGAGCAGACCCAAACAAGCGTATAGTAGCAGCTCGAGGAAAGACAACAGCTGTGATCATTGCCACAAGAAGGGACATGACAAGACAGCCTGTTGGATACTGCACCCGCAGCTAATTCCAGACAAGTACAAGAAGAAGACGCCATTCACACCCTCCAGTGGGACATCATACCAAAGTGGACAAACTCAAAAACACCAGACAGGTCAAGCGCAAGGGAAACAGAAGATGACTTGCATGTTCCATGGTGAGAAAGGACACTCCACAGAGGATTGCCGTACAATCAAAGGCTTAGCTGCAAAGCGTAAACAAGGATCGTCGGGGGAAGACTCGCGCACCAGACCCAACGATCAAACGTAGAAAAACCTACACCGTTACCTACCAATGTCCACTCGTCGCCCTTACACATGCCCTCGCTCGTTGCGTCAGTATCACAAGTGAACATTATGTCAACTCCAGTAATGGTAGGTGACGTTAAGATGTCTCTGGCTCTTGACTCCGGTGCCTGCGCCAATGTCTTGTCCTACGAGTCATTGACAAATCTTCAAAATCAGCTTAAGTGCAACTGGAAACTTGATCTCCCATACATGCAACTTACAGGAGTTACACGGAATAACCTAAAACTAGTTGATATGGTAGACATTCCGTTTAGATTCACACGTCACGGAGACCCAAACATCAAGACGAGGTTTTATGTGATCAAGGATTTTCCACTCCCAGCAGATGGCCTCATAGGCATCGGAACAATGAAAGACAATCGCATCGCCTTAAATCCTTCCAACCAACAGATGATCTACAACCGACGCAAGTATTCTACAATGCAGAATCCGCATCCTCTCCTGCACTCGACCATTGCAGCGGCTGTTTCAACAAGCATGGACAGTTCGTGTGCACGGCCCTTGGTGTCCCCTACTCCAAGTAACCAGAGTGTTGGATCAACGGATCAAGGTTCACGGTTGTATCCCTTAGTAGTAATCGGAAAGCAAAGGATTCGTGCTAGAGAGGGTGCACACCTCTCAGTTAGGTTACCCAAGCTCAAGAAAGGCACAGATGCAGTATGTCTAAGTGAAAGTGCATGTATTAAAGGACTAGCTCGCGAATCAACCTTGTACAAGCTTCAGGGTATAGCAAGGACCGAGATACTAGTCTATAACAGGTCTAACAGTCCAATCACACTGAAGTCCGGCTGCAAGATCGGAAAAGCTCTTGTGTACGACTATCCAGTAGATCCTGAACCTCCGGAGTGGCCCTCCGCAGAAGCACTAATTGCAGCAATAACAGCATCGACACCATCCGAGATGCAAGACAAAGATCCTCTCAGGCAAAACCTAAAGAAGACAGACTTTCCAGAAGAGGCAGAATCCCTTCTGAAGTTGCTACAGTCTTTCAGAGATGTAGTTACACTCCCAGGAGAACGTCTAGGTAAAAACAGATCTAACAACGCATACCATACCCCTCAAACCAGGCACCAATCCCGTTTACACAGTAGCGTACAGATTGCCACACTGTCAAAGGGAAGTAGTAAAAGGGATGGTAGACGAAATGCTGGAGCAAAATGTTATTCGCCATTCATCCTCGCCATGGAATTCACCTCTTTTCCTGGTACCTAAGAAGGATGGATCACCGGACGCCATGTCCGGTGATTGATTATCGCAAAGTCAATCAAGCAACTATACCTGACAGGTTCCCCATGCCTGTACTGTCCGAGCTACTACAAGGCATAGGAAAAGGGAACAAGGTATTCTGTACTTTAGACCTCCTCAGTGGGTACTGGCAAGTTGGAATGGATGAGAAATCAACAGAAGTCACTGCATTCTCTACCCCCAGTGGACACTACGAATGGCTACGCATGCCGTTCGGACTGAGAAACGCACCCCTCACCTTTCAAAGGTTAGTAAACAATCTTTTTGCAGGCCTATTGGGTGACTCGGTCTTCGCCTACCTGGACGACATCATAGTCTGTAGCAAAGACGTCAGCTCTCATTTCAGCAAACTCCAACAAGTATTGGAAAGACTTCAAATGGCAGGTTTACGTGTCAAGATCAGCAAGTGTGATTTCCTAAAAGGGAAAATAAAATTCCTAGGTCATCAGGTGGATGCAGAAGGAATTCACACTATGAACGACAAGATCATCGCGGTACAAAATTTTCCACGTCCAAAGTCGGTTGAGAATGTCAGAAGCTTTATCGGGCTTTCTGGCTATTACCGGTCTTTCGTGAAGAACTATGCGAGTCTAGCGAGGCCTCTGACACAACTTCTCCGGAAGGACGCTCCATTCACATGGGGTCAAGAGCAAGAAGAAGCATTCACCAATCTCAAAGAAGCACTCACCAGAACGCCTATCCTAGTCTTCCCAGACCATAATAGACCATTCACACTCTGCACCGACGCCTCTCTCAAAGGGCTAGGAGCTGTTCTAATGCAACCAGATGAACGAAGCAAGATGCAAGTCATTGAATATGCAAGTCGTGTGTTGAATGATGCTGAGACTAGGTATCACTCAACGGAATGGGAAACCCTTGCAGTAGCTTGGGCATTGAAACATTTCAGAGATATCATCCTTGGTTATAAAATCCACCTCTACATAGCATAGATAATGAGGCGGTAACAAAGATATTCAAAGGCAGTAAGAATCTCACTGGCAGACTAGCGCGGTGGTACGAAACGGTATTACAGTTTGATCCTACTCTGTATCATTTGAAAGGTAAAGCTAACGTGGCGGCAGACGCACTCTCACAAAATGTGCAAGTAGCCCCAGTGATCCAGCTACCGACGTTTACAGAAGCCCAAGTGAAGGAAGAGCAAAGCAAGGATCCGCTGTTGTCCAAAGTTATCTATTCCTTAGAATCAGGGGATAACACAACTCTCCCAGAACTACCCGTACCTCACACGCAATTCAGGTTGCTGGACGGACTACTAGTTAGAGTTATTCGCACAGACCTTGACTCACGCCCTCGTCTAGTGATTCCAGACACGTTCACAGAAGCAGTACTTACGCAGACGCACGATGCTCCCCAAGCTGGTCATCCAGGACGGGATAGAATGCTCCTAGCGACAAGAAGGAAGTACTACTGGAAAACGATGAGAAAGGATATTGAACAACACATAGCAAGATGTCTCTCCTGTGCCCAGCACAAGGGAACCTGTGATGGTCCCGCACCAATCTTGGAGTATCCAACGCCTTCACTTCCATTCGACACTGTATCAGTGGATTTGCTGAAGTTGCCGCGGAGTCACCAGGATTCACAGTATCTTCTAGTATGTGTTGATTTCTTCTCAAGATTCGTAGTTTTAGCCCCGCTTAAAACTAAAACAGCGGATGAAGTTGCTCATGCACTTGTAACGCATCTGATCTGTCCGTTCTCCTGCCCTAAGACGCTTCTCTCGGACAACGGGTTGGAATTCAAGAACCAGGTGATTGCAAGTATCTGTGATATCTACAATATCAAGCAATCGTACATTGCAGCATACCACCCAGCCTCAAAGGGGTTGGTAGAACGCATGAATAGGACACTCCTAGAAGTCCTACGCCATGTAACAAAACCCGCTCCATGAAGCGTGGGAAGACTGGCTTCCACAGGTGGCAGCTTGTGTAAACATCTCTGTAAACTCCTCTACAGGTAAGACGCCACACTACATAGTCTATGGACAGGACAAGATTCTGCCATATCTAGCACACCAGTCTACAATCTAGAGGACTATGCTAAGAGACAACTCCAGGTCTTTAGCAAGATCCACCATCAAGTCCGAGATCATTTACAGGAATCCCGTGCAGAAATGATAAGGAAACGGCACAAAAGAGCACACCAAACTGTTCTTGAAGTAGGTGACAAAGTTATGTGCCTAGATATCACGAGAATGACTAAGCTCTCGCCGAAGTATAGTGGACCCTATGTCGTTACGGACACAGCATCCGGTAACAAGTATGAGGTTCGACACCCTACCACAAACAAGGTAGAAGTAATTCATGGTGACAGGTTAAAACGGGTGAGCCGAGAACTCTCCGTAGATGGCCATATTATACCTGATCCATCACCTTCGGCGGTGCAACCAAATGCACCGACCAAGACTGACTCCGCACAGACAAACGAGTATAGGCGGAAGCTTCGTTCTGCTAGCAGACCGTTCTAAGACCACTCTAATAAGAGAGTGAAGCAAGACCACTCTAGAAAGAGAGTGAAGTGAGACCACTAAAGCAAGACCACTCTAGTTAGAGAGTGAAGTATTCTATACACATCATCGTTCTGTCAACGTCACATATCTGACAGAGCAAGCCATTTCCCACGTACATCCTACTGGGCGAGTGAAGTATATTATTAGTACCCCTACGAGTAGAATATTGCCTTTCTCCCGAGAAAGATGGTCTGGTAAATGAAAGCCCTTCTTCTACTTGGAACACTAATTATGGTTGATTCTACGACTCCCTCGTATGTGAAACCCGGCGCCCTTGTAGCCCAAGTTGGAAGAGTGCTAATTGTGGAAGATGTAGTAGCAGTTCAGTATGATTTTGGAGACATCTTTGCAATCCCCCGTCGTGTTGAGACGCTCCAACGTCGCCTAGACAAATTACACTCTACTTTTACCTTCCTACTGACTAATCAGACAATGCCCCGTGACTTACGACTTACAGTTATACTCCAACGCTCACGTGTAGCTCGTATAAATCGTAAATTACGGAAGATCCAATTGGTCCTGCCTGAAGACCCTATCCAGGTAGCCAAACACGCTCACTCACGGCGTATAAAGAGAGGAATTTTCAATTTTGTTGGCTTGATCTCCCATAAGCTCTTTGGAACAGCCCAAGCTTCTGATGTTGAAAAGCTGGGAAAGAGACTTAGTGTACTGGAGACAGCAGCAAGAGCCATGAATAGAGTCTTGAATTACGACTCAATAGCAATGACGGATGTATTCACGACAGTTAACTCGGTAATTTCGACTATTAATAACTTGACACAAGTAGTTAATTCTCTAGTTTCTGATGGACATTCCACAGATAAAGTCATTTACTTGTCCGAGATCCTGCAAGCTACTGAGGAAGATGTTAGCAATTTATTTCTGGGTACGAAGAGGGTTATAGCAAATCTCGTTGATGTTGCCCTAAGCCGAGTCACCAGTGACCTAGTACCTGTAGAACATCTCAGTACGGCAATAGAGATAGCGATTCCCTGATGCCGCTATTTGAAGCAGGGGAATGTGAGTTCTACTACCCTCTACTGGAAGCAGTTCTTACGCTCTCATTAATTTTAGTCCACATCCCATTCAACTCCTCACACATGTTCAATGCTTGGAAAATTATCCCGTTCCCGTTTCTCTTAGACGGAAGATTACTAACCGTGACTGACACAACGGACATGATGCTCGTCTCCGACGACCTTCAACTTGTGACTGTGACTGACAATGACGCACTTAACTTATGTAGGTCCTCGTATCTTCATCTATATGTGTGTCCAGCGTATATGTTTTCCTTTATGTACCCGGACAAAACTGCATGCGAACTTACCTTGACTCAAACCACTGTGACTGACACTGAAAGACTGTACTTACGCCCCAGCTCCTCATCTCCCCGTGTTTCATAAACACTTGATAGGTATTCAGTTCTTTTACTTCCCTAACCAGACCCAGGTGTCTCTCATTTGTCAAGATTCTAGAAATATATTTCATGCACAAGGGATGTATCAGGCCCCTGATCACTGTGAAGTAAGGAGTTCACTCATTCTTACTCTACCTTCTCATCAGCACCTCACCCTGATTACTAACCTCTCTTCTGAGTTCATCCCAATTAACATTTCTTTCACAGGCAACTCTTCAGACCTAATCATCAAATCACGTAGCATTAAAATGTTAAATGCATTGAATTCTTCTGAGTTTACTAATCTAATTAGTTCATCTCTCCC
>JBAKBP010031400.1:0-24480 GCA_037953745.1 Lithodes maja | reverse complement strand
GCTAGAAACGGTCATAAGAGACAGACTCGTAAATCACTTAGAGGAAAATAACATACTTAAAGATACTCAACACGGTTTTCGTAAAAAACGTTCCTGTTTAACAAACCTCTTAGACTTCTTCCACGATATCCTCAACCTCTACGATGAGAGTAAAGCTGTAGATATTATATACCTTGATTTTCAAAAGGCCTTTGACAAAGTTCCCCACAAACGTTTACTGCTAAAACTAAAAGCGCATGGAATACAAGACGGTGTGTTGAAATGGATAGAAAATTGGCTCAGCGACAGAAAGCAAAGAGTAGTCATAAACGGTAAGGCATCTAAATGGACCAATGTAAGTAGCGGGGTACCCCAGGGATCGGTACTAGGACCAATTCTCTTCTAATTTACATCAACGACATAGATGAGGGTCTCACCTGTACAATCTCAAAATTTGCTGATGATACAAAAATTGCAAATAGCGTACGCTCAAAAGATCAAGTTGACGATATGCAACACAATCTAGATAAATTGTCACATTGGGCCCAAATTTGGCAAACGAGTTTCAATGCGGATAAATGTAAAGTACTACATATCGGATACCTAAATGAGAAAGCAAACTATTCGATGAATGGCATTCAGCTTAAGAATGTAAACAGAGAAACCGATCTGGGAGTAACAATATCGAGTAACCTAAAACCGAGTCAACAATGTTAAGAAGTTGTTAAGAAGGCAAACAAAATAATTGGCTTTATAGGCAGATCATTTGAGCATAAATCCAAAGACGTAATCCTAACCCTTTACAATTCCTTAGTCCGCCCTCTTCTGGAATACTGCGTTCAATGCTGGTGCCCTTATTACCAAAAAGACATAAACAAGCTAGAACGAGTTCAACGTAGAGTTACCAAAATGATACCTAGCCTAAAGAACAAACCATACGAAGAGCGTCTTAGAGAATTAAATCTATTTCCTTTAACCCAGCGCAGATTAAGAGGTGACTTAATTCAAGTGTTCAAAATCATCAAAGGCATCGACAATATGAACTGTAGTAAGTACTTCACTATCGACCAATCTAATTACACGCGGGGAAACGGTTGCAAAATTATTGGTAAATCTTTTAACTCGCACGAATCTAATAATTTCTTCTTCAATCGAGTTGTCAACTTGTGGAATGGGCTTCCCCGAGACGTTATAGACTGCAGCACCGTTGATTCATTTAAATTCCGCCTAGACAAATATCTTGCATCAAACCCGCGACTGACTGCGTTTGTAAATGAATAACTTTATTTTATACTCCCCTCAGTTACTAACCCATATGTCCCCTACTAACTTCCTAGTCCTGCCACGTTAGTGGCAGGGCAGTAGTTCCCTTTCCAATGTTCCCTTACCCACTCTAAACCACTGTTTGGACACTTGATCCTCAGTGTTTTGGAGGACAAGCAGCCTAGAAGGGTCACTAGATCTGTTGTTGCTTGATTTCCTTTGTACTTTGTACTCCTTTGTACTTTGTACGTACAGTACATTTCCCCACACCACCCCATATCCACCTCTCCCACCCCACTGCCACCCTTTCCCCGCACCAACCCACATACACTTCTATTCCCCCGAACCACCCTACCCCACTTCCACTTTCCCAACCCAACCCCACCCCACTTCGACTTCCCAAACCCACCCCACTTCCACTTTCCCAACTCCACCCCACTTCCACTTTCTCAACCCCACCCCACTTCCACTTTCCCCACCCCACTTCCACTTTCCCACCCCACACCACTTCCACTTTCCCCACCCCACACCACTTCCACTTTTCCCACCCTACCCCACTTCCACTTTCCCCACCCTACCCCACTTCCACTTTCCCCACCCCACCCCACCCCACTTCCACTTTCCCCACCCCACCCCACTTCCACTTTCCCCACCTCACCCCACTTTCCCCACCCCACTTCCACTTTCCCCACCCCACCTCACTTCCACTTTCCCAACCCCACCCACTTTCACTTTCCCCACCCCACCCCACTTCCACTTTCCCAACCCCACCCCACTTCCACTTTCCCAAACCCACCCCACCCCACTTCCACTTTCCCAACCCCACACCACTTCCACTTTCCCAACCATACCCCACCTCCACTTTCCCCACCCCACCCCACACCACTTCCACTTTCTCCACTCCACCCCACCCCACTTCCACTTTCCCCACCCCACACCACTTCCACTTTCCCCACCCCACCTCACTTCCAATTTCCCAACCCCACCCCACTTCCACTTTCCCAACCCCACCCCACTTCCACTTTCCCAACCCCACCCCACTTCCACTTTCCCAAACCCACCCCACCCCACTTCCACTTTCCCAACCCCACATCACTTCCACTTTCCCAACCATACCCCACCTCCACTTTCCCCACCCCACCCCACACCACTTCCACTTTCTCCACTCCACCCCACTTTCACTTTCTCCACTCCACCCCACTTCCACTTTCCCCACCCCACACCACTTCCACTTTCCCCACCCCACCTCACTTCCAATTTCCCAACCCCACCCCACTTCCACTTTCCCAACCCTACCCCACCTCCACTTTCCCAACCCTACCCCACCTCCACTTTCCCAACCCTACCCCACCTCCACTTTCCCAATCCCACCCAACCCCAACTTTCCCAATCCCACCCCACTTCCACTTCCCTAACCCCACACCACTTCCACTTTCCCCACCCCACCTCACTTCCACTTTGCCAACCCCACCCCACTTCCCTAACCCCACACCACTTCCACTTTCCCAACCTCACCCCACTTCCACTTTCCCAACCTCACCCCACTTCCACTTTCCCAACCTCACCCCACCCCACTTCCACTTTCCCCACCCCACCCCACTTCCACTTTCCCCAACCCACCCCACCACCACTCCTCCCAACCCACCCCACCACCACTCCTCCCCCTCCCCCAACAGCCAAACCTAGGTAACCACTGAGAACCTGTAATTTGACATAACGCCGCTCTTTGATTACCCCGAGTGTCAAAGGCCCTCGTCCCGGGAATAGGGGGAAAAACACAGATGGAACTGGATTTTTTTTTTTTTTTTTTTTTGTCTGTCGTTGCTTGAAGATTTGGCTGACACTTATTCCGAACTTTCTGACATGGTCTGTATCGCTGTTTTATATTCAGGTGAACGATTGTTTTACAAATAGAATTTGTTCATTGGCCTTGTTGTTTTGTACAATCAAGCGAATGAATTATTTACAAATGCAATATGATCATTGTCCTTATCCTTTTGTACAATCCGGCCAATGATTCATTTTGAACAGTTGTCAAATATAAGTGTGTATTGAAGCTAGAATGTACTCAATGCAGTTTACCGTTTGATTCAACCCCTCCCCTTAAAACAATCAATTAACCTTTATCCTTTCTTCCCTCAATTGTATAATGTACGGGTATGAGTTTTTGCGATACTGTGCTGTGGAGTGTTTGGTCACGTCGAGGGGTTAATTCTCTGCCTGGGACTGATTCTGTGCGCTCCTGGCTGATATTGGCCGCACTTTGAGGTTGAGGTTATTGCTGTAATGTGACCAGAGGTGGAGGGGACCAGAAGGGGGTAGCGGTGTGCACTGACTAACTAGTTACTAGATGGTGAACAACGAACAGAGTTTCAGGAACAATAAGGTAGTGTTGGGGGTTTCGTTGGTTGCTATAGTTTATATTGATTTATTATAGTTGGTGTGTTTATTGTAAGTGTTTTCTTCGTTTTTGTGCTACAATAATAACACAGACGAAACATTTTAAATACTAATGTCGCAAACATCATAATATAGATTTTCACCAATCAATGCTCACTCTCATTTTCATCGCAAAAAGGTGTTCAAGTACTCCTGTCCACGACTGTGTATATCTAAAAACAATACTTACAAATAATAAATACAAGACAATAACACCGGAAACATTAATAAAGATGTTTCTGCAAAGTAAAAGGTAATATGGTGGACCTAAAATCATCTACCATAAAATGTGTGCGAGATCTATATACCGGTACGTAGTGTTTTACCCCCTGCATTACGGAAGCCACAACGGGCCCTCGTGTATCAAGGTACACACACACAAACTCTTATTTCCTGCAACTTTATCCTGGTAACGTGTGTGTTTGTATTTGTGTGTGTTCAACTTCCAAATGTCATAGCTACATTTGGTAAAGCACATCAAAATAGACTGATCATTATTGCAACCGATATTTGTTAATTTATATCACTGTTGGCTACCCTAGTTACCTAATTACAGTAGATATATTTATTTACAACTAAAACATTTAGTTATTGAAATTCTGGGTGTGAAGGGAATTTAACCCTCTCGAAAAATCCCCAGGCCTACCCAGTGGTGGTGCCTGGTGCGGGTTTGAACCCTGGTTAGGGATCTCAGTAAGTTTTACCAGACTGGTGTGGTTCCGAACCCTGGTCAGGGACCTCAGTAGGTTTTTACCAGATCGCACGCTAACTCACTGTACTACCACGGACGTACAATAGGATAGCAACCTTTGTTCTCCTTGAAAGAACCAGGTGATAGTCTCGTGGTGATACACGTGGTGGGTTTATTAGACTTCGCCACCAACGACTATTTTACGCTATCCTAAACGTCAACTCGGGTAGTTTTGTGGTTGCGGGATTTTTGTGGGTGCAGGGTATTACAGTTATGGTTAGTAGTATTGTCCAAGTTTGCAGTCATACGATACTCTAGTTGTATGAAAATGCATTAATACCGACAGAATGAGAATAATACGCCGTGGTGAAGATGGATCTAGACTGTTGTAGACAACGTTTCGCTTAGATAAGCTTCATCAAGTACATTGACTTGAAATGATTTTCTAAGCGAAGCGCTATTTACTGCAAAAAAGGTTCATCCTCACCACGGTGAATTATTCTCATTCTGTGAGTGAGTTACGTTAATGTCTTGAACCATCGTGTACCGTACTACAAAGTATAGATGATGTGTTACTCAGTTACTTGTTCGTCAAGGGGAATCCACGCAATGCGAGCTAAGCTCATTATTATCGCGCCTCCTTAACTGGGAATGTATTGCGTGAAATGAATGTTAAGTGTTTTATGTACTGTTGGAATGGCTGTGGATGTGTGTGTAGTCTGTATTTTAGCCAATTGGCGACATCGGCAACGAAGGCTTAGGGTGGATCTGTATGGTACCATTCTCACTATAGACGGTACCGTCTCGCCCGAAGGCTTAGGTAGCCATCAGCTTAGGTGAACCATATGATACCCATCTCGCCTTGTACCATTTTTGCCAACCCCAGATGGGACGTCACAACGTCGTCCACTTATTCCAGGTACCTATTTACAGCTAGGTGAACTGAGGCTAACACATGAAAGGAGATAAGCCCAATTTGTCTCCGCCCGGCCGGGGGATTGAACCCCCGACCCCTCGTGTGTGAGACGAGAGCTCTACCTACTAGGCTACGGGCTGTGTGTGTGTGTGTGTGTGTGCTACTTTTGTTATGGTATGGCATCAGTATCACACACATGCACCAGTTTACCGACGGATTCCTTCGGTACCAAATATTCCAAGTACAAAACATTCTGCATTAGAGGCAAATTACCAGACGATTTGTAGGCTACATCCTCTTGACAGGAGTGAGGTTTGAATCTACTGTAGTGGCACACAATCTTTATGTTGCCAAATAATACTGAGAATGAGATTTCTCTCTAAATAATGTGTTAATTCGTTAGTGATTCTCAGACTTTAGTACATTCCACCACTGACATTGTTCTTGAGATAGCAGTTGTAAATAACCCATATCAAACAGATAACAACTTATATTATATTTTTAGATATTTCCAAACTCGTGAATGCATTATAATTGGGAGGAAATGGAGTCGAAGTATATATATTTTTTTATTTAGCTCTTGGTTCCAGTAGTTCTTTACAAATCTATAATATAATTATCTCTAGGTAGGTTAGATAGAATAATTTCTCATATAGAAAATATATCCTTGATTTTTTCCCCTCGGGGTGGGGAGACTGTATTTTTTTTATTCGACCTTTCTATCTTCTCCGTTCAAGCGTTGCGTATCAATTCAGCTCAACCTCATTCACATCGACCCTCTTTTTCAACTCCAGGACCCCCAGACCAGTTCAACAACCACTTTATTCACCGGACCAAAGTTTAATAGATTTTTTTACAAAGGGTACCTTCAGTTCAAATGGAAAATATTCAGACCCGATTTTTATTTATATAAAGTAGATAACACTTTTTGTAAGTTTATAATGCTTTAAACACTGAATTATTAAAAAAACAGTATTATTCACAATTTCAAGATTGTTTTTGTTTGTTCAAATTCAATAATTTGAGTTTCTTTTCTTAATTTCTCTAGGTAGCCTACGGTAGTTAATATGTACATATTGAAATAACCATGTTCATACCATGTGCTTTGAAAAGTTGCTTATGAATTCTTCAATCCTATTAGACCTATAGCATTAATTGTAATACACATTCAAATCTCAGTCCATGGTTATTACACTCACTACAGTGTGATTAGACTGCCAATTTTACCAGATTTCCGCTCATTGTTGCACTAGCTATATATTTAGGAAACAGCTACCGGTATTTGGTTTCCTACAGTCATTAAACTCATCGGATATATTTTGTCGGTATGTAAAATTACTAATCGCCATTTCAAGAAATATAGTTCTGCCATAGTCTTTTTAATATTGGTGAATTCGTCCGTATAGGCCTAAGTGTGCACGGTTCAGAGATCACTGCACACAAGAAGACCTTCAATATTGCAGTAGGAACCACCCGTGTATAAAGCCGCTATCACATGAGCGCCTTTTCCTTCAACTTTTATCGTCAAGATTGGTCTGGCAGTTTATGAAGGAAACTAATTGTAATCTGTCACCTAATTTAAACGATCTGATACCTGTACAAAAGATCCCAGAACTGTTGTCGTAAAAATTTTGACCATTGGAAATTGAGAGGAGGCCTGTGGGAAGATGAGACTTGAGAGCTGTGGGGGAAACAGGAGGTGAGTGAGGGGTAGGCTTGTGGGAAGAGAGGGTTGTGGGGGAAACAGGAGGCGGTGGGTGAGAAAGAGCCTGTGGGAAGATGGTGATGTGAGGGAAGAGGGAGCTGCTGAGGTAACGAGAGGGCTGCTGGGGGAAACAAGAGGGTTGTTGGGAGGAGTGGGTATGTGGAGGTTGGGGGGGGGGGGGAGATAAAGAACTGGCGGTGGGTACTGGGTAGGGGTGAATGTGGGAAAGCTTTGGTGGAAGGGGAAATGGTTAATGAGGCACATCTCGTTAGACAACTTCAAGAGAGCCCTAGATGTCGAACTGCAAAAAGTGCCAGACGAGCCCATCCTCGCAAGGGAGCGAGCTGTCGCTTCAAACAGTCTACTGCACCAAATCACCACCCATAACGAGGGGCGTCGCGCTCCTTGGTGCCGCTAGAAGAGTGGCGAACACATCAAAAGGTAAGGTAAGTGGTGGGGACTGTTGGTGGTGGAGGGATTAATGAGGTTGTGTTGGTGGTGGAGGGACTGAGGTAGTGGTGGGGTCTGTGTTGGTGGTGGAGGACTAATGAGGTTGTGTTGGTGGTGGAGGGACTGAGGTAGTGGTGGGGTCTGTGTTGGTGGTGGAGGACTAATGAGGTAGTGGTGGAGACTGGTGGTGGTGGTGGACTAATGAGGTAGTGGTGGAGACTGTGTTGGTGGACTAATGAGGTAGTGGTGGAGACTGGTGGTGGTGGTGGACTAATGAGGTAGTGGTGGAGACTGTGTTGGTGGACTAATGAGGTAGTGGTAGAGGAGGGGGGCTGAGGGCTATGGAGTAGGTGGGGGAGCCAGGGAGGTTGGTGGTGAGGGCCTGTGGTGGAGTAATTGCAAGGTTGGGCACCGCTGGGGACCAAAGCTTTGCGGAAGTTCACAACACATTGGTTCTATCACCTCCCCTAGCCTACCTACCTACCCTACCTCCCCCCCCCCCCACACATGCACATGCACACACACACACACACACACACAGCCCGTAGCCTAGTAGGTAGAGCTCTCGTCTCACACACGAGGGGTCGGGGGTTCAATCCCCGGCCGGGCGGAGACAAATTGGGCTTGTCTCCTTTCATGTGTTAGCCTCAGTTCACCTAGCTGTAAATAGGTACCTGGAATAAGTGGACGACGTTGTGACGTCCCATCTGGGGTTGGCAAAAATGGTACAAGGCGAGATGGGTATCATATGGTTCACCTAAGCTGATGGTTACCTAAGCCTTCGGGCGAGACGGTACCGTCTATAGTGAGAATGGTACCATACAGATCCACCCTAAGCCTTCGTTTCCGATGTCGCCAATTGGCTAAAAATACAGACTACACACACATCCACAGCCATTCCAACGATACATATAACACCTACACATATAGGAGGCGGGAAATAACGAGCATGCTCACTCCCGCAATACAACTAGAGTAAGTACAACTAGAGTAAGTACACACACACACACACACACACACACACACACACACACACACACACACACTAATTTGTTGATTATATTAATTTGAATCCTGGCAATACGTTTTGCAGTACTGTACCGTATTTAATTTGTATTGATTGGGAATTTAATTTAACATTTATTAAATCATCGTTAGTTATTCTGGATACAAGTTTACCGGTACCAGAGAACATGCTGTATATACAGACTATCGTTTTATTTGAAAATTGTGTTTACATCTTCATAAATGATTATAGGTAAGTAGTACCAGCGTCGCTTTAATATTTAGTGATTATATACAATTTCCAATACTTGTTTTAAGGTGGTGTCTGCAGCTCCAGTACTCCGCATATAATGACCCATGTTTTATGAGACTGGTATTTTCTTGTGTGATGTCTTGTCGTGACCTCTTCATTATGTACCGGTAATTACAATTTATAACGTTTGTAAAGTTGTTGTCTTATTTTGTGGAGTGTATATATATTTTGTTATTTTCTTTAACTATACAGTAGTCTTACGATGCTATTTATAAACTGCACAATACTATGATATATATATATACAGTATATATACTAGTGTTTGTTATTTCTTGCTACATCTCTTCTGCGGACAGTTATAGTAATATTCTCCCAATATTATTTGTGTTTACATATATCTAAAGGTGGGTGGTGGGGAGGCCTGTGAGGGAGGGTGTTTTGGTGGGGGCTGTGGTGGGGGAGGGTCACTGGAGGTCTCACAACGAGGCTCAAACCTTCGTATTATATCCCCCACCTCCCCCTCTCAGTTCCCTCACCACTCTATTCCTGTCCTACCCTCCATTCCCCTCCTTTTCTTAGTTTTTTCCTCGCCAATTATATTTTATCGAATTTCTGTTCTTCCTTTACCCTTCTTCGCCACTCCACACCATTCCTATCCTTCCTACCCTTCCCTTCTCGTTTCTTTTCCTTACACACCCTCGTCACTCCTCCCTTCTCCTCTCCTCTTTTACTTTTTAGCCCCCTCCCCTTCCCTTGCGAGTGTGTTCAACCAACTCCACCTCCCTAACCCATGGGTTATTTACCTATATATATCTTTCTCTATACAGGAGTATGTTACGACCATGCATTAAGTACTGTTCGCTAGTATTGGGAGGCTCCACTCATACACATTTTTTGAAAGGGTAGGGTCAAAAGTATTTTGTCGTCAACTTCCCTTCCCATAGGCCTACTCTATTAATTTTCTTCCACTTACTACAATAATACATCATTCTCTCCTCTCTCTTCTATCACTATTGCAATCACAACATTTATTGAGCTTTCTCAGTGTATGAGGTATCTCCTCCATTAGGTGGCACCCGTCTTTAAACACATTCTCACCCCTATACTGTCTAACTCTCAAACCCAAGAGTGAATAGATGTTCAGTCTTTCTTGCACTCAACAGGTAAACTCTGGAACTATTCCTTGGTTCATCCAGTCCCCACCCCTCCCTAACCATAATACGGCCTACTTTTTCAAGCTCCAGGCAATTTTTCTCCTATTTAGAATTTGGCTCCCTATTATTTATTAATTTTGAACGCTAGCTACTGACAGAATTGCGTTTTGTCCTCCACATCAAATAGAAACCTATTATTTGTTTATCTCCTCCCTTCTCTGATCTGATATGTAAAGAATAACTACTTTTTAGTGGAAATACAATTATTTTATTTTGAATATATGTTTATTGATTCCCCTCCTTTCACACCCTTTACTTCTCATTCCCTTACTCCCCTCCCCCTTGTCTTACCTCCTTTCCCCCCTTCCTTTTTCCTCTACCTTTCGTGTTTTTTTTTTTTTTTTTTTTTTTTTTTTTTTTTTTTTTGAGACAATGAACGGAGGAAGGAAAAACACAGATCAAACAAAAAGGTCCATGTGCCTAAAGGCATCCTCCATTCATAAAATGTTTGTAACAACTGGATTTAAACTTTTGTAGATTGTAAGTTTGTGGAAAGCAACTCGAGGGAAGTGAATTCCAAAGAGTAGTAGTTCTAGGGATAAATGAATTTTGATAAGCAGAAGTTCTGCATTGTGGAGGAGAAAGTGTAAATTCATGGGAGCTCTCAGCTGCCCTAGTTCTACGGGGAAAGATGTGGAGAGGCGGCACAATTGAAGCAAGTTCCTCGGAACAATTGCTGTGAAAATATCTTTAGAATAATGCAAGGGATGCAACGTTTCTTCGTATGGGTAATGTAGGAAGGTCCTGTGTGATTGCAGGGTTATTGATTAATCTAATAGCTTTATTTTGAATTTTGTCCAACTGCCTCAATGGAGTGGAAGTGGAGTGGTTGCCACTCCACTTCCACTCCGCAGAGGTGAACAATAATCCATCTGAGAACGCACATGACTTTTATATATTACGGCCAACTGCTCGTCAGTGAAGAATTCTCGAACTCTGTACAGGAGTCCCAGTTTTTTAGAGGCATTCTTAGCAATGCTTCTAACATAATGTGTCCAGCTCAAGTTAGTAGTTAATGTTACACCGAGAATGTCAATACTAGGAGAAGTGGGAATATTTACATCATTAAAAAATATATGGGAGTCCGTGAGATTCTGTCGGTTAGAAAATTGAATGTACTTGGTTTTCTGTGCATTAAAGGAAACTAGATTCTTTTGTCCCCATTCATTAATTCTAGAAAGGTCCTGGTTCAGAGAAATTGCAGTGTTTATTTTTGAATTTATAAGATCGGGTTGGGTAAAAAAATTGGTAAATGTGAAGGAACTGTGGAGTGTGGAGTCATCTGCGTAGGAATGTATTGGATTATGAGTGGTAGATATGAGATCATTGATATGAATGAGGAACAGAGTTGGGGCCAAAACTGATCCCTGGGGAACACCAGCATTTATTGAGTGAAATTGAGAATAAAGGCCATCTACCATTACACGTATTTTTCTGTTATGAAGATAAGAAGAAATTAGTGGAACTAATGATGCAAGGCCGTAGTGTGACATCTTCGACAATAAGGATTGATGCCAGACTCTATCAAATGCCTTTGATATATCCAGTGCTATTGTATGTGTTTCACCATGTTGGTCTGTAGCTTGGTTGATTTGATGCGTAAGAAGGCAAAGAATGTCTGCAGTTGATCGACATCGTCTAAAACCATATTGCCTATCACTGATTAATTTATTATTCTCAAGATGCTTAATTATGTGATTATTTAATATAATTTCAAAGACTTTACCAAGAGTGGAAGTTATAGCTATTGGTCTGTAGTTTGATGGATCTGAAGAGGCACCTTTTTTAGGAACTGGATGGATGTTTGCTTCTTTCCAGGGTACTAGGAAGCATGAGGTATGAGTACACAGACGGAAATTTTTTGCCAATACAGGAGCGAGCACCAAGGAGCAATTCTTAAGTACTATTGGAGGAATTTCATCTGGACCAGGAGCCTTCTCTACTGAGAGATTCTGCAAAATAGTTTTGACATGTCTGGTGTGGATCTTAAGTGAGGGAATTTCAGGCGAATTAAAATTAAGTACAGGGACATCTTGATTTATTTCATCTAAGGTTGAGTTGGTGGAGAAAATATCCGCAAGAAGGTCTTGTCTTCCACTTGTGTTTTCCTCCCCTCCCCTTTGCCTCTCCTATCTATTCTTACTGACCTCGTACGTCGTTAATCGCTCTGAGCTCCTGCTATCAAGTATTACGAGGCAAAGAACTCTAAATAAACTGACCTAGCAACGAGGCGTAACATGAATACTAATGATACTTGTCTTTCTCTCTACTTCTTTCCTTAATGGGGGTAGAAGCGAGTGCTTTATTCCGGCTGTTGTAATAGGCATCGTTTATTTTTTACAGCATATTGGGGGCTCGTCAATATCGGCTGCTTTGCTGTCGTTAGACACCCATATTGTTATAGTTGACTGAAATCTTATAAAACTTGAAATGAGAAGCTTCCAGACTAGAGATGCCGAGGAAAGATGCTGGAAAAATACTCCTGAATGTGTGAAACCGTCTTTAGCCTACCATAATCCCACATCCCCTACCCTATCTCCTCGCATCCTTGTCGTACCACATTTGCTGCGGACATTTAAAACACGCAGTGAAATACCTATGATAACGCTCTTCAAATATCTAGTGCTAGTTTGGCTTGAATTGTGTACCGTATTAACATCCCCATACACAACATGTTAAATAAATGACTTAGATAGTGTACAAAGGAATTTCACTTCGCATATAGCCTAAACACGGTAAAACAGCTACACTACACTATTGGGAGCGTTTAAGAACACTGAAACTGTACTCGTTGGAGCGTAAAAGAGAACGTTACCTAATAATATAGCCTACACGTGGAAAGTCGCAGAGGGTTTAGTACCAAACCTACATACCCCGTTAATCATGAAATTCAGTGATAGAAGCTGTGAATGCGATATCCCCCGGATGAATAACAGGGATGGTATGGGCTCTCTGCGAGAGGGCTGGTTATCACACAGAGGCCCACGTCTCTTCAACAAACTCCCAGGGCGAGTAAGAGACATATGAGGGGCGTCTCGTTAGACAACTTCAAGAGAACCCTCTATGTCGAACTGCAAAAAGTGCCAGACAAGCCCGTCTTCGCAGGGGAGCGTGCTGCCCCTTCGAACAGTCTGTTGCACCAAATCACCACCCAGAATGAGGGGCGGCACACTCCTCGTTGCCACTAGATGAGTGGCGAACACAACCTTAGGTGACCTTAGGTTAGGTAGTCCTCCTTCAGACCACCAGCACACCCTAGATATATTTTAAAGCCACCGCTTCCTTTATCCCATCTTCTCACCTCTACTGGACTCACTATTGCTTATTTCTCAAAATCCTCTTCCCAACCGCTCTTGCTATTTCTTCCTTCCTCCCTTGTATCTCGTCAAAATTCCTTTTACCTTATATTTATTTGTTATTCACCCATTCGTTCTTTTTTTCCCTGTTCCCCTATAATATATCCATAGGGTGTATTGAAACAACTGTTACAGACTATGACGAACACATTGTAAAATGGAAAATAAATATATATTGTATCACATTTTTCCCATAAATGTGCTATTTTAGAGATAAATGCCTTTTTAGAAATTTAGCAAAACAGGGTTACAAGTAAAGCACTAAATTATTAATACATGATAAAACTATTTATTATAGACATATATTAAAGGGAAAGCATGGGTTTACCTATTCACACATTAGTAATTACGAAATAAAAGTATCTTCGAATGTGGTGATGATATGTGGTTAGCAGAAAAATACTAATTATTAGCAACATATTAGCGTAAACAAAATATGTAGGCTGACATTTGTAACTCTGGACATGGGACATAATGCTGATGCCCAAGTCTGGGTCGGGTATCCGAACAAAGCAGAAGGTAATTCATTTGTTTATGAAGCGTAGTTCTATTGGGGGCTGATCGTTCTCGCGCAATTGTTACGTATTTAATGAAGATAGTATACTGCATGTACAGTTATGTTCAGGAATGAAGAGTCATCGAGCAATACGAAAAGTTATAGGAGCCAAATGTTACATACCGTACAATTGTGACCACGCATACCTGACTCATGTTATAAAAGAGTGAGGTTAAAGAAAATTAATGACATACACATACATACATACACACACACATAAACTTTTCATTTCCATGTTTATGTAAGGTAAATAATATAAGCATGACAAAGTGAGACGTGTGTGTGTGTGTGTGTGTGTGTGTGTGAAGTGAAGTTTCCTCAATCATTGCTCATTGTCTCAATTATAACGTCGTCGACTATTACTGACAATATTTTTTTTTTTTTTTTTTTCTATATTCCAACTTACTTCCTCTCGGGCATAGGCTGAGAGCCTTAACATTCACCGCTTTACAATGAACAGTGAAGCCCGTGAGGTCTTGTTCCAGTCTAGGGAGTGAGACATGTGAAGCACGTAGAGTACAACGAGCACCTGCCATCTTGCCTTCACATGAGGCACGGTGCTCACTCATGGCCCGAAACGACCCCATCTCTGAAGCCATCTCGTTCCCGTGCTTCACTGTCTCACCCTCTACACTCGGACTCTCACACTTACACACACACAACGCCACCTGTTGAGCAGATAACTCGCCAGGCATTGCACCCCTATAGCATATTTTGAATATGGGAATATTCATACAGTGCTATTTAATCAGGGAACAATGAGGGTATTTTATTGACGTTTCGGTGGGCTTTGTGGTAATGCACTGATACTAGGTACAGCACAAATTCCATCCCAATAATATCTTCCCATTGATACATCGGGATTTGAACCCGGGACCTTTGGATTACCAGGCCAGTGGCAAGACCACTCCACCACACCTCCCCTAACAGTTGTGTAACAGTTGTACTGTACAAATAATAGGTTAGATATTTGGAAAACAGGCATGATATCATGTCCACGCCGATAATTCGATATTTGAGCAGATTCGAGTGGAATCCGAAGCTTCATAAAACGCCTCTAATAATATTTCAAAACTGTATTACATCACTTGGTGGGAATTATACAGTATTTGTTTCAATTAATCTTCTTATTACACTGTAATGACCATGTACAGTCACGAGCATAAATACTGCGACACCAACCAAATAATTTTCGCCCCTTTGTCTCCAAAGGTATTGCAAAACTTTGTATTCAAGCTCACAATTATTTCTGTATTTCATTCTAGCTACCGTCAAACGATTTTATTCAGCTTAGTATAAACCCCTATTGATGAAGGAGTTGACGTTATCTGGTTGATGTCGCAGCATTTATGGTCGTGACTGTACAGCAGTGGTAATTAATTCTGATCGATTTAGAAGTGTCGAACTGATTAAAAGAATTTCTGAAATTCAAATACCCAGTATAAATTAGTTAGGAGATTCAATTCAACCCGAGACCGCTTCGAATATGTTTATGTGAATAAATGTTCACAACTGTAGCCTACAATATATTAAATAACATTGGGCAATAACTTCGTAATGCCCACATGTTGTGGTTCTATTTATCATTCAACATTAGTAATAATTACTAACATATGACAGTAATATCTGCAGACCACTTGAAGATCGTAATTTGTTTCATCCAAGATATCTTCGGTGTTTCCTATGTTGAAAGAAAGATACATAAATGTTTATTAACAGAAAATAATTTTAGTTGTAAACGGTTTATAAAGCGAACATAAATTACATTATGTCAACCCGAAAACTAATTATGTTTATAATTCAACATTCCTGGGTATAAACTAGGAGATTGGGGGGAGGAAGGGGGGGGGGGGGGGGAGACCAATGCCAGTGTTCTGCTTATAACACATGCTTGGACGACACTGATTATTTTACTGTATATCCTGTAAATCATTAATGATTAATTATTTTATATTTCATTATAGAATAAAGTGAACTTGTTCTTTTAATCTGTACTTAGCACTTGAAGTCTGTAAGTGTTTCTTCAATACACCCTATATCATAACTTATTCTTCCTAAATATCAAAATAACACTCCCCTTCCCTCACCTGTTATTTCAAATACTCTGGACACTAATTTACTTTCCTATCCCTCTTTACATCCATTTCCCACCATCCCTTGCCCTATTTATCTCCTTCGTCTTTTGCTCTCTTCCTCTCTTCTCTCTCTCTCTCTCTCTCTCTCTCTCTCTCTCTCTCTCACTATTTCCTCTCCTGCACTTCCTTTAGCACTTCACTCTCCCTTTCTTCCTTCCCACTTCCTTCATTTTCCATTTCCTTCCATCCTATTCGCCCCTCCCCCCTCCCCCCTCCCAGTACTATCTACCTGGGACCTACATTATTGTTCTACTCATACCATGTCATTACTGTAATCATGTATCTTCCCGTTTTCCTTCGCCCAGTTTTCTTTTCGCCCTCATACACGCTTTGTTTGTTATACTTTTACTCTTACTATATTATTTTATCAATCTCTCTTTCCTTCAACCAGGCTTTTTTCTCCCTCTCCTTTACTTTTCTTCACGTAGCTTTATTTATGCTACTATGTTACTATTTATCTACCATAATCTTATATCCCTTATCCCATCAGTTTCTCGCTCATATCCATACGCTTCATCAATTTTCTCTAGGCGCCACAGCATCTTCAAGCGTCGCTGTATAGATGACTATGCTCTTATTTTCATCTCGTCCATGCTCCCTCAATTGACCCTACCAAGAATTCAATTGAGACCTCTAGTGGACGCTTCCGAACTAGCGCCAGAGCTAAGACTGTCGACATCAACAATACCCAACACTTAGGATAGGCTATACACAGTTTATCTCGATTTTTTGTGATTCTACATGTTAATATTTTAGATAAAGTGGTAGTGGTGGATAGAGTGGTAGTAGTAAAGTGGTAGTGTTCGATAAAGTGGTAGTGGTGGATAAAGTGTTAGTGGTGGATAAAGTGGTAGCTGTGGATAAAGTGGTAGTGGTGGATAAAGTGGTAGTGGTGGATAAAGTGGTAGTGGTGGATAAAGTAGTAGTGGTAGATAAAGTGGTAGTGGTAGATAAAGTTGTAGTAGTAGATAAAGTGATAGTAGTGGATAAAGTGGTAGTTTTGGATAAAGTGTTAGTGGTGGATAAAGTGTTAGTGGTGGATAAAGTGGTAGCTGTGGATAAAGTGGTAGTGGTAGATAAAGTGGTAGTGGTGGATAAAGTGGTAGTGATAGATACAGTGATAGTGGTGGATAAAGTGTCAGCTAGACATTTTGACTAACTGCTTAAAATAAAGAATTGTTGAAGGAGAGGGAGGGTGGATAGGTCCGCGATGTCGCCAATTTCCCACAATGCACCGCGGTAAACATTGCGTTCAGCATTGCGTTCAGCGCCTCTATCGGCCACTGTAGGCATTTATAGGTAGGGAGAATTGTTCTCTCTCTCTCTCTCTCTCTCTCTCTCTCTCTCTCTCTCTCTCTCTCTCTCTCTCTCTCTCTCTCTCTCTCTCTCCCCTGCGTCGTTACATACAAGAAAGTCGAGTGAAATATTCTTATAATGTTAGATATGAATACCAATGACGTTTACAATATCTGTAGGGACACAGTGAGAGACAAACATGGCACAAAATGCCAAATATGCAAAGACAAGTTTCATTGGTGCTGCGTAGGACTTTCACCACCGATAAACATGGCTTATAATAATAAGGGGAAGAACTTCCATTTTTGCAACAACTGTGCCGAGTTCACAATGCAAATCATCCAAACTGTGGAAAAAACAGGGGTACAAGATAGACCTAAATATAGCCAAGAGGCGGTGTTATTCCAACAAAATTGGGGAAGCACACCAAGAATTTCCCCACAACCGTATCGAATTCAAGTACTCCTATTTCGTCTCACCCAAAACAACCAACAACACCTCCCTCTGAACAAACACCACACACAACTCCTCCCACACAAAAACTCATCAGCCCGAGAGAGCTTTTTACACTGCGACTATTTTAGTCTTAACCAGCATATTGCCGAACCCACACGGGAAAACAATATCTTAGACCTTGTCTTCACTAACAATGACTCTAGTACACAGCATAAACATATCGGACACAACATACTCAGATCATCAATTAATTGAGATCAAAACAACCTTAGCAAGTGTTCAGACAACCTCAGAATCGAGACCAAGAACCGGCCCTTTCAGTAAATTTAACTTCAATAACAAAAATATTAGGTGGGAAGAGGTACATCAAGAAATGGAGGAAATAGACTGGGAAGATTTAATGAATAACCTGACACCTGCAGAATGTCTTGTCCTAATAACAGAAACCATGACCCAAATCTGTAGCCACCACATACCTGAACGACAAACAAGACGAAGAAGCAAACAAGATCGGGAATGAAGGAAGCTGTACAGAAGAAGAAAATTACTCGCACAAAGACGCACACATCCAAATCTACAGGATAGGCAAAAGGCCAAAATAGATAGAGAAATTGTGGAAATTGAACATAGGCTAAGAATATCATATGAACTACAACATATGGAAGAGGAGAGGAAAGCTATTGCAGGTATAAAGGAAAATTCCAAGTACTTCTTTTCATATGCCAAACTAAAGGCTAAATCAGCATCAAACATCGGCCCACTAAGCAAAGGGGATGGGTCATTCACAGGGGACAAAAAGGAAATGAGCGAACTCTTACGCCGGCAGTATGAAATGGCCTTCAGTGAGCCTGATGAAACAAAAGCCATCAGAGACCAAAATATATTTTTCATGGAAACCTCCCCCACGGAAGCCCCCCAGATGCTGGATATTGATTTCGGTCCAAAAGACATAGAAGAGGCCATTTCCAACATGCCATCCCACTCGGCACCAGGCCCGGACTCATGGAATTCGATCCTAATGAAGAAATGTAAGGAAATCCTCGCAAAACCTATAATATAGAGAAGGCTATAATGTGGAGAAGGAGTCTAGACACTGGTGAAATACCAGATAGCTTAAAAAACGCAATAATTGCCCCACTGCATAAAGGAGGAAGTAAAGCACTACCAAAAAACTACCGCCTGGTAGCTCTAACCTCCCACATCATTAAAGTTTTCGAGCGAGTCCTGCGAAGCAAAATCTCAGCTTTCATGGAGGCAAATGAACTACATACACAACAAAGGTCAACATGGGTTCAGAGCGGGAAGATCATGTCTCTCACAACTTTTGGAACATTATGACAAAATTCTTAAAGCGCTAGAAGAAAAGAAAAATGTTGATGTCATCTACACCGATTTTGCTAAGGCATTTGATAAATGTGACCATGGTATAATAGCCCACAAATTAAAAGCAAAAGGTATAACGGGGAAAAATCGGACGGTGGATATATAATTTCCTCGTAAACCGGAAACAATCAGTAGCAGTAAACCAAGTCACATCTGAGCTTTCGGATGTAAAAAGCTCAGTGCCCCCAAGGAACAGTGCTAGCACCCCTTCTGTTCCTCATTCTAATTTGCGACATAGATACCAACACAAGACACAGTACGGTGTCGTCTTTTGCGGATGACACAAAACTAAGCAAGATAGTAAACACACAAGAGGACACTGGCCAGCTGCAGGAAGACATACATGTAGTGTTCCAGTGGACCAGGGAAAACAACATGCAATTCAATGAAGAAAAATTCCAATTAATAAGATACGGAGAAAATAATGGCGTTAAAGTGATCACAAACTACCTAACAGAATCTAACCACATAATAGAACGGAAAGACAGTGTGAAAGACCTTGGGGTGTTAATGTCTGAAAATATGTGTTTCAAAGTACATAACCAGGTCAAAGTTGCGGCTGCGAAACGTTTAACGGGTTGGATTCTGCCTACATTAAAACACGCGGTGAATTACCTATGATAACGCTCTTCAAATTTCTAGTGCTACCGCGGCTTGAATACTGTAGCGTATTAACATCCCCATACAAAGCAGGTGAAATAAATGACTTAGAGTGTACAGTACAAAGAAATTTCACTTCGCATAAAAGTTCGGTAAAACAGCTACACTATTGGGATCGTTTAAGAGCACTGCACCTGTACTCGCTGGAACGTAGAAGAGAACGTTACCTAATAATATACACGTGGAAAATCGCAGAGGGTTTAGTACCAAACCTACATACTCCGATAGTCATGAAATTCAGTGATAGGAGAGGCTGGGAATGCAATATCCCCCGGATGAATAACAGGGGTGCTATGGGCTCTCTGCGAGAGGGCTGGTTATCACACAGAGGCCCACGTCTCTTCAACAAACTCCCACGGCGAGTAAGAGACATGAGGGGCGTCTCTTTAGACAACTTCAAGAGAGCCCTCGATGTCGAACTGCAAAAAGTGCCAGACGAGCCCATCTTAGCAAGGGAGCGGGCTGTCTCTTCAAACAGTCTGCTGCACCAAATCACAACCCACAACGAGGGACGACGCGCTCCTCGGTGCTGCTAGGAGAGTGGCGAACACAACCTAAGGTAAGGTATATATATATATATATAAAGTATATATATATACCGGTATATATATATATATATATATATATATATATATATATATATATATATCTGTAAGGCCATATATCTATATCTATCCTCCTTTCCTCCCCTCAGCAGCAGGAGTACTACCCCTATCACCCCTGCGGTTCTCCTTCCTCCACACACCCACTACTTGTACCCCCTCCACCACTACCATTACCACCTCAACCACAACTACCTACCCCCTCCACCCCCCTCCAGCCACAACTACCCACCCCACAACTCCACTATGCCGCTACCAGGAACAGGAAGGAAAGGAGTGGAGGTAATGCAAAGGAGTACAAAGGAAAGTAACAGTGAGAGTCTTGTGGTCGTCCCTACAACCCACACTCAGCCACGGAAATAGGAATTAGGGAAATCATTGTCTAAAATTTAGACAATGATTTCCATTTAGACTCTAAATGGCGTAGGGTTTGCACCTCAGAATTGTCTTAATTATTCTGTTAACATTGATTAACAGACGTTTATTGATGTTATTCTGGCTCTCATTTGAATATTTTATTTAGTTTAAGATTGATGTGTGAATATTAGAGGGACAATTGAATTAGGTGCCACCCCTCTTATTCCTACAGGTCCTTCCCAAATTTAATTATAATTGATTAGTAATAACCAAATTAAAGTAGTCGTCAAAGTATATTGAATGGGTTAATATTGTAGTACATTTATGGTTTTTGCTCACATACTCAGGCCTACTTGCACATTTCCTTATAGTTAGTTAAAGGTGTATCCAATGTGGGGAGGTGTACGGTACTTTATTGAGAACATTTGGCTTATAGTTTCAAGACATTGACCTGAAACTATACGCGATACATTGTCATTAAAGTGCTTCCGACAGGGGTGTTTTTTTGACGTGTCGATGTAGCCAGGATGTTTGTAGAACAGCAGGAACGATCAGATCACCTCGGAAAAACCCTGACGTTTGGCGTGGACTCGATCTGAAGTCCGCTTGGTCTGCAGTCCACGGCGCTATCCACTGTGCTATCTGCCTCTATTGAGTTATTATAGTATTGAGGTAACACGGTCTGTGAGGTGAGGGGCGATATGGCCGAGTAGTAATTGTACCGCACTGGTCAACTTCCACAACTACAAGGTTGTCAATTTGATTTATGTTATAGCATTGTAGGGGAGATGTTGGGATTCATATGTGATTTACCGTACTTATTTTCAGTACCGGTACCGTATGTCCATATGTATGTCATAAATTACCCTGCTGTTTGTAATGTACTATTACCTAAGGAACTACCTCTAAACTCAAACATTATATTAAGATTGTTACCCAGCCTATCCAACTGGTGAACATTAGTGTGGATATGTGCAGTGCTTAACATAAGGCCATATGTTCACTTGCAAGAAGTTATGGAAAGCCTTGTAGGGGAGGAGAAATAATGAATGAGTTAAGAGTTCAAGTTGTTAAGAGAAACAAAACAATAGCCTTTTACTCTACTATCATTTCACAGTTTTCACTTTCGTTTAAGTGTTACCATGTTTGCCCGCTTCTTTTTCCTAGCCAATCAACGACTTCCGCAACTTTTACAAACATAATGTTTTGTCTTTTGTTCTGCTCCAATCACACAACAACAAAAGTAAACGCTGTACTTGTGTGTGTGTGAAGAAGCGGAAGCCGGTCAAAATGGCCTCACTCCAGAACGGCCACCATCCTAAACACCCTTAACCCTCGTCTAGCGTTTTTTTTTTTGGGGGGCTATTTTGGGCATATTCAGGCCCTCCTGAATGATCAATCAAGTATCTGCATGAAAAGAAATTTATTCAGCAAAAAACTAGGCGCTACAAGCTTAAAAATGAGACCAGAACGAGCTACGTAGCACTCGTCGTTTTGATGCAGTGGTACCACCAACATAGGAGTTTAGCGTATAGCGGCATATTTTTTCCAGCTATGCTCACTACTGGCTACACTGCCGGCCTCTCGAGAACAGAGGAGCGTGAGTCAGTGGGCGGCAAAGCCCTGGGTGTCGGCCGTGTGGCCTGCTGCGCTCCCGGCCATTTGCACTCTATTTTAACCCTTTAAAAGGCCTTAATAATGCTCCTAACTTGCTGCTTTTAGATACAGATTTAAGTCTGGCCCCGCTCTTTAAGTGTTAACCCATTCAGTACCGGTTATGTCCTTTTCATTATAATCTGGGAACTAATAGATGATTTGGTTCAGCTTAGGAAGGACGTGTACCTAGCCTTTTAATATCTCAATTATTCCTTTTTAGCTACCATATATCCTTCCCAAGCTTCATAAAATCATCAATATGTATATAACAAAAACTTCGCCGGTACAGAAGGGGTTAACTGGTTAGATTAGGTTAGGTAGGATGGGCGACCTAGATGTGTGTGAATTTGTATTATGTTTTTTTATGTTGTTCTTGTTCGGCTGTCTTGAGTCGGCCACCCCCAGCTATGGGGTATGTGCCTGTGTATATACATACCGGTACATATATTGTATAGATAGGATGAAAGGGGGTACTGGTATCACACGAAATGTTATCGTCGATTGTCAGTATTTTTCTGGCAACATTATAATTGTGTATTTCGCATTGATATCAGAAACTACTCATAATGTAGAATATTTATCAGGCGACAGTTCAGCAGTGCCGTACCTCACAAGCTGCCAGACCAGTGTCGACGATTACAGTTGGAGTAAAAACACTCGTTCAACTTAAGTTACGTTATGGTAAGTTTGGTTTAGTTAGATTGATGCATTGTAGATATTTTGGTTTGTGAACGTTTTGGATGTGGCCATTTTAGCTCTGATCGTTTCGGAGTGGGTCAGTTTTAACTTGGATAGGAAAATGCTCCCAGTATTGAGGAAGTGGGCCATCTTTAGACTATTATTGTGATTGAGTTGACTGGCCCATACGTTGTCTATTATGATCCAAAGTTATGTAGGTAATTTCATCAAATAAACCGGAAATTACTTAAGGTTGATAACCTATGTTGTCCGGCACACACACACACACACACACACACACACACACACACACACATATATATATATATATATATATATATATAGTGTGTGTGTGTGTGTGTGTGTGACAGTGTGTGAAACAAAAGATAAACCTGCCCCACCCACCCACCCAGAACTATAACCCCTTAATGCCTAATATAACACCCTCCGTCCAACTTAATTATAAGGTAAACAAGCTAGTCAAAAGACGACTGATACATTTTTTGTTCAGTTCCCTATATTTCGCATAACCTTATACATAGACTACAGTAGATCTGGACTGGACACGAAAATGGAACTTTGCAGTAAGGGACCCAAAATTGGAGAACGGAACCCGAAGTTCGAACCTCGAAACCGCGAAAATATCAAATTTTCGCGGTTTCGAGGTTCGAACTTCAGGGTTCGTTCTCCGATTTGGGTCCCTTACTGCAAAGTTCCCTTTTCTGTCCAGTCCAGAACTACTGTAGTCTATACCTTATACCGGTAGATATTTGTTTATGTATCTTGTCCGTCTGTTGCCTCGCCCTACTTGGTTACAATTTAGTTAAGAAACATAATATTCGCTTTAAATTAAATGTTTGTATAACATTTATTTGATAAGGTTCTAGTACAGTACCTTTCTTCATATGTTGTGCTGTTCGTTAGTATATGCATTCAACGTACGCCCGCATTCTTCCCCCCCCCCCCCTCTCTCCCTTCCAACTTACACACACGAAAAATAGATGCATGTCTATAATACAATGAACTACCGGTATAACGTAGTACATACTGGTGTGTAAAATACATACTAAGTTAAATTTGTGACCATAACGAGGCTTCCTCTTCGCTGAATCACCTGTGATTTGGCAACTTTTTGCTCGTTGTTAATGCAATTCATTTGACTACTTGCAAGATATTCTACATTTTGACAAAGTAATGGTAACTTGTTTGTGGATTTTACATGGTAATCATCCCTTTTCCTGGCCTAATTGTCGGAGATGTGTGTTTTATGATCATGTTTTTATTTTGCATGACTTCCAGACTGGTATTTATATACCGATAAATAATTGATTTGTGTTATTGCTTTCTAAGTTGATAAGTATGAAGGTATATATTGGTGAACTATAATATAATGTAATGTGATATTGCGCAGGTCAGTGAACAAGGGCGAC